>OZ012547.1:32688148-32863070 GCA_963935595.1 Schoenobius gigantellus | reverse complement strand
AAATTAAAGCCATTATATGAATTATTACAAAAAAATATTAAATTTCATTGGACAAAAAAATGTCAAAATGCTTTTGAGACTATAAAGAAAGAAATTATTTCCGATAATATTTTAATACATTTTAATAGGAAATTACCTATAAAATTAGCTTGTGATGCATCTCAATCTGGCATAGGTGCAGTTCTCAGTCATATTTTAGAAGATGGATCTGAGAGACCTATAAGTTTCATTTCTAGAGTGTATACAAAAGCCGAACAAGGCTATTCAACTATTCACAAGGAAGCGTTAGCTATCTATTGGGCAGTTCAAAAATTTTACCAATATTTAGTCGGCACAAAGTTTATATTGGTATCGGATCATAAGCCATTACAAGCATTATTTGGAGAAAACAAAAGTCTACCTCAGATGGCTGCAGGGAGACTGCAACGATGGTCATTATTTTTATCAGGTTTTGATTATACCTTTAAACATATCAAAGGAGTTGATAATGTTAAAGCTGACTGTATGTCAAGACTACCTTTACAAAATTCAAAAAATACTAATTACAAATTGGAAGCAGATTATGTTAATTTTGTTGAAAATAATTATCCTATAGACATTAATTTAATTCGTTCAGAAACAAGAAAGGATCCATTATTAAGTACACTTTTCAACATGATTCGCTATGGTTTTTCTGAGTCTAATATTAATGAGGCTTTAAAACCATTTTTTATTCGTAAACATGAACTTTACATAGATAAGGGTATAATTATGTGGGGTTACAGGGTTGTTGTACCAAAAAAATTACAAAATAATTTACTTAATGAGTTACATGCCACGCATGAAGGCATTGTAAAAATGAAAACTAACGCTAGATCATATTTTTGGTGGCCTAACTTAGATAAAAATATAGAACATTATGTAAAATCTTGTAACATATGTATGTCTTCTAGACCAGAACCAGAGAAATCTAAATTAATTTCATGGCCAAAAACTAGTATGCCTTATGAAAGGGTTCATGCAGACTTTTTAGGTCCAATCAAAGGCAAACAGATTTTAATTATTATAGATTGTTATACCAAATGGCCTGAAGCTTTTATTGTTAATAGTTTAGATGCTCAAACAACGGTAGAAAAATTTAGAGAATGCTTTAGCAGATTTGGATTACCACAAACCGTAATCACTGATAATGCATCTACTTTCTGTTCAAAAGAATTCTCTAACTTTTTAAATAAAAATGGTGTAAGGCACGAAACCTCACCACCTTTTCATCCTGCAAGCAATGGATTTGCTGAAAACGCAGTGAAAAATTTTAAGTCACATGTTTTAAAATGTTTAACTGAAAATTGTAATATTTCATTAGAAACAGCCATGAACAGATACCTTTTCCACTACAGAAATTCAGTACATTCAGTCACAGGACAAACACCATCACAATTAATGTTTCAAAGAAATTTAAAAACAAGATTTGATTTGTTATATGCTAAAAAAGAAAGAAATAATTATAACTCAATAGGTAAGAGAGAAGAAAAATTTAGAGAGGGGGACTATGTATATTGTAGAGACTATAGAAACCCTAACAAAAAGACATTTGTTAAGTGTATTATAGATGAAGTATTGGGACAGAGAACATATTTATGCAAAGTTATTGGAGAAAAATTAATATGGAAGCGACATTTGGACCAAATAATATGTGCTGTGCCCCAAACAAATAACTTTAAAAATTCTTATATATATGAAGGCAACATTGGCAATCCAGAAACATTACCCATTATTAAACCTTTAAGTTCTGACATTACTAGTAATGTTGAAAATTTTAATTACAATAAAAATGTCAATGGAAATGTTTCTGTGTTACCCAAAAGTCATATTAACGTTAGCAACAACATAAATAATTGACACCGATATACTACACTTGGCAACTAGTTTCTCGTCTCTAACTAACCTCACAACTCGGCGGTCCACCGCCTCCAAATCCTCTAGCTGATACTTAGCCGATCCATCGAAGAGGTGGCAGCAGTACTCTACACATGATCGGACTTGTGCTTGATATAAATGAAGCAACTGCCCTGGTGAGAAGTACCGCTTAACCTTATTGAGGATGCCCAGCTTTTTACCAGCCAGTTTAGCCTTACAGTCGAGTAAAGGCCCAATGTTGAGTTTTGAGGTTAATCTAAGTCCCAGCAGCTCAAGACGGTCTTTCAGAGGTATAATTAGATTTCGATTTGATGTTACAACGTTACCACACAACGTCATTAACAATTAGATTTATAGGAAAGTACTTGAAATCCAAGAAGGAAATTGTTAAAATCTTGATAATGATATACTTAGATAATTGCGGGATTAATCGCCGTTAGTAACAGGAAACCACAGAAGATAAATAGTACTCCTTGACGAAACCACACGCTATATTCTATCTAGATAAATGTACCTAAGGCTTTACTTTAAAGTACGTAATTGAAAGAGTAGTAGCCGGAAAAAAAAACTTTTTCGTTGTTTCTCATATCTAAATAGATAGGGAAAATACATTTGTACGCATATGTAGGTAATTAACAGACAATTGAACAAATACTTGGTCGTGACCCAGCAACTGACTTTATCGGTCAGATAAGACCACACTGCTTTTAATTGTCACAAATAAGATAAAACTGTTTACTCATTTCACTGCTGGCAACTGGCAATGGAAAAATATTTGATATAGCGCGACGAACGGCGGTACACATGAGTCGTTTATTGTATCGTGGGCTGCTTGTGCAAAGTACACGCTTCCATAATATCATGTCTCGAAGCGCGTCGTTCCTTATCCAGGATCCTAAGTATTCCTTCCTCAAAGACTTGGGGCTTCAGGAGAAGAACGTCGGAGTGTTCAGTGGAAAATGGGAAGCGAATGGTCCGGTAAGTATGTAGGTATTTTATGCCTCATTTCAATGCTTTACACTAGTTAGGCAATTTGTCGTCCGTCAAATATCGTTTTATTTCATTGTAAGAATGTTGCATTGCATTTTATCATTGACACTTGAGGTAGTATCAGGAAACTATGATTAGTTGGGTGTCGAATCTGTTAATTTGAGATAAACAAGCTTGCATCTCATCTTTTCAGTAAAAAAGCTAGTATTATTATTTTAATTACCTATCCATACTAATATTATTTATGGGAAAGTGTATGTGTGTGTCTGTTTGTTTGTCCGTCTTTCACAGCAAAACGGAGCGACGAATTGACGTGATTTTTTAAGTAGAGATAGTTGAAGGGATGGAGAGTGACATAGGCTACTTTTTGTCTCTTTCTAACCCCATTCCCTAAAATGGGGGGTGGAAGTTTGTATGGAGCATTCCGCAATTTTCAAGGTATAAAGTTAAAAATTGATATGCGGACTATTTGAGACTAACAAAAAAATCGTGCATCTTTTTTTTTTAAATCTGCCCCCAAAAGAGGGGGTCAAATTTTATATAGGACTTTTCGCAGTTTTCAAGGTAGGAAGCTAAAAATCGGTACACGGACTCTTTGTTACCAACCGAAAAATACCTGCCTTATTTTTTTTAAATCTTCCGTGTTACCCCGAATTTAACGCGAGCGAAGCCGCGGACAAAAGCTAGAAGCTTATAATTCTAATACACACTAGTTGAAACGCCTATACTTAGATACTGTGTGACACAATATGTAAATAAGTATGACGTTGAATAATTCTTATCAGTGGTGGTATTAAAGATATTTAAAATTATTATTATCATATGGTTCAGTAAATTACGAGTATCTAGTTAGTGGTGTGAGGTGTTTACTAGAACTAGACTACAATGTATACATAGATACTAGGTAGTAGGTATATACTAGCAGCCGGTTGCACCAAGTTTTACGTTTTACGATTTCGTAAAAAGTAACAACTTAATACCTAAAAATGGGTCGTTTCACTATTAAATATATGATTTGCGCCGTACATTCAACCTTTTTAAACGTAAAAGATAACATAAAACTACAATTGAAACTAGATTATGGTGCAATTCTTACGTATTTATATTGTTACTTTTACAAAATCGTAAAACGTAAATTTGGTGCAACCGGCCGTAAGTGTATTAGTGTAAATAATGTTTAGGGGTCTAAAGATTTGATATTAGATTTTACCCCGTAATATTTATTGATTTTGCCGCGCCTGAGCACAATTGATAGCTAGCACAAAATAAATAGAAACAAGAGGGCCGGCTCTAGCTAGCCTTGAAATCGATGAGACCTACCTACGCTTTATAAAAGCGCGGGGGTTATCACTTGGTATGAGGAGATGTAATGCTGTCGAAGTGAAGTAGAAGACTGACAGAATGTTACCTACCGTTACACACTGACGATAAATAATCATCACCATCCCAGCTTTTAAACGTCCCCACCGAGGGGCTCGCGCCTACCCTAAGTTAGGGTGTTTAGGGCCTGAGTCAACCACGCTGGCCCAGTGCGGATTGGTCGCCTTCACATACCTTTGAATTACATCTGCGAAGAAATTCACGATGATTTCCGTTTACGAAAAAACGTTGGTACATGGCAGGATCGAACCCTGGACCCCCGATTAAAAGGCCAGTGCCGAGTCCACAGCGCCACCGATGCGACGACAAATAAATACAGTGTATTTTTTGTATAAAAAAACTTGATAAATTGAAATACTAAAGTTTCATTGTAATAAGTTCATTGGTAGGTACTCAGATATCAAAAATGAATGACTGAATAAGGGAAATGGTGTAGGTCAAGTACTCGTAGGTACATCACATGATTTACGAAGTAGGTACACTAGAACCATTTGTATGAAGAAATCAATTCACCAAGCGCAGAAAGGCTGAGGATGGTGAGAAAGATTGGTGAACACACAAAATTCACTTAATTGTCATTACGACGAATCTAAATGTAGGTATGTCACAGTCACTAAACAAATCTTTGTTCTTATTGAAAAACAAACACGTAAATAAATCAAAACACGCGCGAAACGTTGTCATACACCTCTGTCTGTGTGCGCGGAACTGAGGTCTGATATAAGTGTAGGTAGGCAAGATGAGGATGGGTAGCTTATAGCGTAAATTCGTTATCCTTTACTATCTTCAGGACATCGCCAAAGCCTTCGTTAGGATTTGGCACAGCTCTATCTCCAAACTTTTGTCGTACGGTACGGTCTACCTGTTCAGCTATTTATCTGAAGTGGCTGACTTTCTGCATGAGCGAAGAATCCTTGTCCTTTGGATGGTTATAGCTTTCGGCTTATGCTGGTGACTAGCGGAGTACGCCAGGGTTCCGTTCTATCCCCCGACACTCTTTCTCCTGCATATCAATGTGATTCCTCTTGGTGATTATCTACTACTCAAACACGAACCAAGGAATTTGGCAACTCATTTCTATGTCGCTCGATTAAAAAATTAAAGACTTTGCCAGCACATGTCTTTCCTCCTTCTTCCCGGGTCCTTTGAAATAGACGTGAAAAAGGTGAGGTTGGCTAGTGCGGCGTGTATTCTCTCTCCGGCACTAGCTATCTTCGCATTTGGACTCTATTTTCACTTTCTATAAAAAATCGTTTACCTAATATCATAGACGAAGAACTTTATATCATCCTTGCTAATACATAAAAATATTAGTAGCAAGTCACACTTACCAACATGCAACTCAACGTACAATAACATATGTATGGCGTAGTGCGTAAGGCCGTCTTCCAATCGCGAGGTAGCGGTTCGAACCCCGCTACGTACCAATACGTTTATTGGACGCTTTTACGGCGAAGGAAAACATCGTGACCCTGCACACACCTGTGAAGAAAGAATTTCTTTACAGGTTGTGTGAAGTCGACCAACCCGCACTTGGCCGCAGCATGGTTGAGAGGCCTAATCGCTCTAGTTTAGGGTAGACTCGAGCTGTTGATGATGATGCGTAGCTTTTAATTATTGTATTTAATGACATAACATGTTGTGGCGTAAAGTTAGAAGACACTGGGGGTAATTCTGAAGTTACCTGCACTAAAACTAAAACTAAAATTAAACATATAATTTTAAATTAGTTTTAGGTAATTCGTATTCTGAAACGCCGGACTCTCTTAATTTAAACTGTATTTGACAATTTCTTAAATTGAATACACAGATTATAAATACACCTAGTGCTGTGGAAAAACGGGATAATTTAGAAACATTAAAAACAGCTATATTCTACTAATTTTACTATCAGAAATTATTAATTTAAGATTTGATCGTATTTGTAAATAACAGAAAATAAATTTTATTTTTTATCATTCATTTTATCACAAAAGAAAAATTATTCGACATTTATTCTGCGATTGTGATGGCTTCGCGCCTATGCCATGAAATAAACAAAATTACGTGGTAGTCTGTAGTTGTATAGATAGGTACTTCGTGACTTCCTCTGAATTTTAAAATTGCGTATTTTGTTTCATTAGTAATTTTTGTTTTCTTTTCATAATAACCGCTGTTATTTATTGACAAATAATAGTAATTGCTAGGCAACAAATTTTAGATAGGCATACTTCTATCTGCAGATAGAAGATTAATTTCTGTTGTAAGAGTAAATACATACATACATAACCTACCTATCATCTAAATGTCAGTACTATTAGACTACTTGGGAACAAACAAATTACAACTCACGACTTGGCAATTGATGCTATAAAAGCCTTTCCTTATAAATGCCATAACAACCAATTCATCATCCATTTGGCAAGTTGCACAAAAAAAATTGACTTCGGTAATGTTAGAAAATCGTTAAAAAGTAACAAGATAAATTTAGACGGCACCTAAAAGTTCACCTCCTAAAATTAGTTTGACATATTTAAAATTATAGAAAAAATTACATTTAGGAAGCATGTCAGAATACGAAAATAACATCTAACACTAAATTGAGTAGTTTAGTAACGTCACTCTTAATTTTAGAGTTAACTTGTGAGTTCTGAATACCAAACGGTGATTGACATTTCTATCTCTAATTTTATTTAGTTATAGTTTTAGGTGGTCGCTTCAGAATCACCCCCACTGTAATCTGACTAGATTCAGTGTATATTATATGTAAATACTGACTTGCCTATGTGACACAATGTTACTCTCGGCCAATCAAAATAAATAAAATAAAATTGGGATGATGACTGAATTCTAATTTTTATTTCTCGTCATTAAATATTTAAAAATCGTGGAAAAAGATGCAGTCTTGTGAAATTATAATTAAAATCGGCTTAGAAATACATTAGATACAAGCATTTTAAGTTGTTAATTTGAAGGCGATTAGACAGAGAGATCCGACATCAACCGTGACGTCATTGTTGAGTACGGCCATATAAACTCCTTGTAAACTGCCGTTTTGCTAGAAAGAGATGGAGAAAAATCTTTAATACCTTATATCTTGGTTGTTTTTATAGTTATTCGAAAACCGAATTTTTCTTTCTGTTTATTATATGAATGAGCTTCTACTAAAGCAGACATTTTTTTTTAGTCATCTAGCCTATTATCTGACCCAAATAAAATGAAACGAAACGTTTTTCAGACCATTCAATCATTCAGTCCCGCCAACGGGAAGGTAATAGCGGAAGTGCAGGCTGCCAGCTCCTCAGACTATGAACGCTGCGCGGCTGCTGCCCAGGAGGCATGGCACTTGTGGGGTGAGATGCCTGCGCCGGCGCGCGGCGAGGTCGTCCGACAGATCGGCGATGCTCTGCGGGACAAGCTGCAACCCTTGGGACAACTCGTCTCCTTGGAAATGGGTACGGAATACAGTTTAATTTTGAAAAAGTGTAGTTTTGAAGATACGTTTTGAGGAGAACTAACAGTGGCTTTAATTCTACTTTCACATGTATTAAGAGAAGACATAATTGACTTCTGCTATAGATAGAGGACTATAACTAGACTTGAACGTGGGCGGTGAGTGGTTTACCTTTACTACTATGAAAAGAATAAATTCAAATTTATTATTGTATTATTGCATAATCACTTGCACGCCGAAGAAGTTACGTCAACAAGTCTACGGTGGTAGACTTTGTACTGGAAAGAACCAGCAAATTACTTCTCATGACCATTTTTAGATAGGGATGCAAGTACTTACATTTTAACATGTTTTGCGTTCGACAAGCATATCATTTTCTTATATTATTATACAAGCTCTCGTCTTTTTTAGGAAAAATTCTTCCTGAAGCTATCGGCGAAGTAGTGGAATATATTCACGTTTGTGACCTGGCCTTGGGTCTTTCGCGAACGCTGCCTGGCACCATCATCCCATCTGAGCGGCCCGGGCACGTCCTTCTCGAGAAGTGGAACCCCCTTGGGCTGGTCGGCATCATAACCGCCTTCAACTTCCCTGTGGCCGTGTTCGGGTGGAACAGTGCTATCGCTATGGTAATAACTTTTATATTTTAAGAATCTGCGCATCGAACTGTTTTTCTCTTAAAAATCTGCACATTACACGGTGTAGTTTTAGTACAATTTTGCCTCGATTATGCTAGTTTCAAAAAGCAACAGCATGTATTACTGTAAAGCATCCCCTATAAAATACATTTCCTTACCACAGTTACATTTGCTTAAGGGCTGAATGGCTGCTTCAAGGCTAATTAGTTAGGTAATGATATTAGTGGAATTTATGTGTTATTTTGGGTGTTTTCATTAGGCCTCACATCAAATGTATTAAGTGAAATTTGTCTGACGATATGACACCTACTGATATACGTGGCCGCGACTCAGAAACATTAACCGAGTTCATGGCTACGAACAATTTGCTGCAGTTTAATAATATACCAAACTCAAATTACCGTTTACTAGTCCTAGTTTTGGCCGCCAAGTACCCATGGGCCAACTTGATAGCACAATTGGTTGTGCTCTAAACCAGCGTTTCCCATTTGGTGGATCGTGACGTGACCCGGTACCGGGTCATCAAAATAAAATACCGGGTCGCAGCGTTCCCGCCTCGTTTATAAAGAATACTAGGTAGTCTAGGCATCGCAAATAATCGACGAAATAGCCGATACCGAAATATACTTGGAAAAGTTAGGTAATAAAAACATTTACATAGGTATGTCGAAATATAAACTATTAAACTATTGAGTGGGTTACCAAGTGGTAATATGAAAATTACCGGGCCATGACAGAATATTGTTTGGGAAACGCTGCTCTAAACTCTTTATTACAAAATCCTATAGTGGTACATAAGAGAAATAGTTACCTCTAAATAATATCTAACAAATTTAAGCACGTGTATGTGTATCAACAAAATGTTAGTCATGATTAGGATACATGTGTTGGAAAGCAATCTAGCAAGAAAAATGTATTTTTCATATTATTTATATCGATAATTTTGATTGTTTTGTGTTGTATCGTATCTTTTCATGTTACTAAATAAATAAATGTTACCTCGTAAACATTTCTCAGGTATGCGGAGACGTAAGCGTGTGGAAGCCGTCAGACACGACTTCGCTGACGGCTGTGGCGGTGACGAAGATAGTAGAAGGCGTGCTGCAGAAGAACAATCTGCCCGGCGGCATCGCCGCGCTGTGCGTCGGCGGCAAGGACGTCGGCCAGCAGCTGGTGAAGGACGACAGGGTCAAACTTGTCTCGTTCACTGGAAGCACTGCGGTCGGACAACAGGTGGATTTTTTTAGAATAAACTAATGAACAAGCATACCCACCTGATGGAAAAGCGTATAACTGGCGGGTGTAACTGAACGCTGAAATAATATTTAAGGGGCATATAGGTTAGATACTCCGGAGGGAGACTCTGTACCAGGGTCGTCTGCTTGGGTACCTCCGTCTTACCTGTTTCTGCCGCAACGCAGCAATGCTTGCATTTCTGTGTTGCAAATGGGTAAGATACATTCATAGTGGTATCTGTGACAGCGCTGCATGGTATTACCCTATATTACCTATCATAGTGAAAAAAGTAATACAGCGTTGTCACAGCGACGAACTCACGGCTGTCACTTTAGAGCTCAGAAGAATAACTAAAGCATAGAAACCTAGCAAAAATAGCTACTGAACTTAATATATTTGACTCACTTTGACATTAGGAGCTGCTAATAGAAGTTAGACAGAGACACGTATATGCAAGATGTTTCGAAATTTTGTAGGTCGTCACTAATTCTCGCTTGTCAGTTCTTCTCCCAGTGATGTCGTGCTCATCACTCATCTAGTTTCAACGTCGATAATTATATTATGTAGGTATTTAATAGATCCCTAATACTAAAATGTCTTCTTTAACGTAAATAATTAAGGGTAGATTTTCTTATGTAACTTATCCAGCTAATAGCTGCTGTGTCTCTTTGGTATGGTCAGGCTGGCCGTTCATGAGACTAAAAGCGGGAAGTGCGAGTCGGATTCGCCCACCGAGGGTCCCGTATAAAATTGTAGGTTATACTTTAAATAGAGACTAAATTTTTTATGATTTAATTACAAATGTGGAGTTTGAGATTTTCCCTGACTTGTAGTGTAAGACTATATAACTTCACAAATTTCATAGTTCTAGCTAGATCAACGAAAAGTACCCTATACATTTTGATGCCCGTGAGAATGTCGAAATATACGTTTTTGGCGACATAAACGGCCGTACCTTTTTTTGTTAACTTAGAAGTTTGATTTTTTCACATCTTCAAGGGACTAGAACTTGTTAGTGTAGAACTGAGTAATTATATGATTTTAATTTCAACTCGATACCTTCACGCGTTTCCAAGATAGTCTTGACAGACAAACGGACAATAAAGTGATCCTATAATGGTTCAGTGTTTCTTTTGAGGTACGGAACCCTAAAATTTGGACTATTTAAGTGACGAGTATTTCCCGTTATCTAAAATGTTGGAATTTTTCTATTGCAGAGATTCACAAATTCTATAGGAAAGAAATCGAAGACACTGCTTTTATTTCATCGCTTAGATTTAATTCATTTTTTATCGCATCGCTTAGAGGTACTTGAGGTTAATCTCATATTTAATTTACTTAACCGAAAATTCAACCCTCATGGATTTTGAACCTTGGATAAATTCGTGAATGCTAAAACTACTATTTGTACATATGCTTGGAAATTAAACTAAAAACATTAACATTTGACCATACTTTATTGTTAAGACATTTTTCGATAGATTTATTACGCTTGATGTGCGGCCGGGCTTAGTTAGAATGTAAATTTTCCGAAGACGGCGTTTTGATATTTTACCTTTTTGACTCTTTCTGTTCTTTTCTTGACCTAATATTTTAATTCTTAGAAAAAAATCATCTGAACTGGTTGTTCTTGGCATCCGTGTCAAGGATTCCTTAAAGAAATAGTTAAGAAATTAAATACATTTTTATTTTCATAAATAATATTTTAGTTTAAAGATTTCCTTTCATTAAATAACTTGACTTACGTCATGACGTCTCCATTTCATAGTTTTACTACTAAGTACATACAAAATTAATCTGATGGAAAATATCCGGAGCAAATTTGACTATGCTTTCTTGGACTCCAATTTCGTCTGACAATACACTTTATCCATATTTTTTTATACATTGTCTTTAGGAAATCTGTAAAATAAAAATATCGACAAAATTTTACAACACTACGCATGATCAAGAAAACCTCAAAGTAATTTTCTAAAAATCGCTAAAACATAAAAGTGAAGTTAATATTACGTATTGTTTTTCTACAAAATGATTCAGCGATATTTCATATGTATATAAGTGTACTTATTAGCTCACATTCAAGTAACAATATGAGAAAACATGCCAATTTAAGGTCAACAAATTTTGATTGTTTTCCTTTCGCGACGAATGAGACTTGCAGCCCCAAACTACACAAGACATTGTGTTACGGAGTGCACTTCCCGTAGTATTACTATTCTCTTTGGAGTGCACAAACACACACTATTTGTAAATACCTAAAGAATTCTTGCTTTCTAACCACTTAAATATTAATAAAATATCATCAAAATATTACTAGCCACGGGACGCACAAACAAATATTATACGAACAATTCAAATAGTTCAAACTCGGATGGTCTATCTTCGATACAAGGTACTATAGAATTTAGCCGTGTTATATATTTTTAACCAATTTTAATATTTTTAACCAAAATGACAATTCAATCAATTCATATACTGACCACCTTGTGATATGCCAAAAGACAAATATTACTCATCTCTTACATTTACACAGTTTGGTGCCGTATGTTAGAAAGAGACAAATAGCACACAATTAATTCTTGTTTTAATCTTCCTTCTATGCTGTAGTTATTGTTCTGAGCTTTAGAGAATCGCCCCGCTGCGCAGACGGTTCAATATAAATTCGCTTTGGTAAGCTTGTAGTACACCCCAGTTTTGCCTAAACTGTGATCCAACAACGTTAATTGTCAGATAAATCGAAGTTATTCCTTTCGAAGTTATTTCTTAGGGAACAGAAGGTTGCAGAGTTTTTATTGGGGTCCAGCATTGATTTATTGGTAGTAAATCAATGGGGTCCAGTGATAATCCATTTGAAAAAGGGAATTTCACACATCCTGCATCTACTGTCGCTCGATATGCGACTAAGTATAATGAATTTGCCCCTTTAGCAAAATGTTAGGGTAGTACTTTTCTGCTGTTTGGTGCAATACCATACCTACATACTCGTAAAAAATGTACTAAATTGATTCAAAAGGAAAAAAATCTATACCTATCTATACTAATATTATAAAGCTGAAGAGTTTGTTTGTTTGTTTGCTTGAACGCGCTAATCTCAGGAACTACTGATTCAAAGTGAAAAATTCTTTTTGTGTTGGATAGTGTTGAAGATGGACCTCCTTCGAAACGTCGAAGCCAAATATTCATGACACGTTTACGTCGCCAGGGAAACACATCTTGTTTATACTGTTTATACTAAATGTTCTATGCTATTGCTTGTGTAAATAAAACTCGTATTAATTTGTTCATCCATTTATTAATTCTTTCTTCAGCGACCATTCCAACAATTGGTAGCAGAGCGTGGTTACCTGAAGCAAAGAAAATAAAGGTAAATAAATAAAATAAACAATACGACTTACAAAAATTTACCAAAATAAATGACTTCTCAATACCGGATCGAACCACTGCGGAGAGATAACTATGATACCTGGTGTATTCAAGCGCAAGCCCTACTAATAAAATCCGATTTGTGGAAATACGCAAACGGAGATGAATCGCCTGGAGCGACGACTACAGAAAAAGAAAAATTTGCACAACAGGACTTATTGGCAAGGTCAGAACTACTTCTTCTGGTCTCTCCGTCGGAACTGAAGCAAATTAAAAGCTGCAAAACGTCAAAAGAAGTATGGGACAAGCTTAAAGAAATATACCAAAGTCAAGGACCCGCACGAAAGGCAACGCTACTTAAGCAATTAATATTAAAGAAAATGCCTGAGACCGGTGAAGACATTCGCGATCACCTAAACAATTTTATGGACGTGGTCGACAAATTGGCAAACATGAGCATAGACCTAAATAGTGACCTCCTATCTATAATGATGTTGTACAGCCTACCCTCATCATTCGAAAATTTTCGAATAGCAGTAGAGTCCAGGGATCAACTCCCCGCTCCTGAAGATCTGAAAATAAAGATCTTAGAGGAAAGTGAAGCTAGAAAACAATCGAACATCAATGACATAACAAATGCAGGTGCACTATATACAAGAAATAAAAGTAGAAACATAAAATGTCACAACTGTGGAAAGAAGGGACACAGAACAAAAGCATGTTGGAGTAAAACAAAAGCAGATGATGTCAAGAAAAAACCAACATTCAAAAATAATTATAAATCTTTGAATGCATGCCTCTCCACCATAAATAATAACACTGGAGAAGACATATGGTGTCTTGATAGTGGATGCACTTCACACATGACTGCTCAAGAAGAAAATTTCACTGAACTTGAATGTGAGGAAGGTGTTTTAAAGTTAGCATCAAATTCGATGACTACAAATATCAAAGGTAAAGGAATCATACCTATTACCATCGAGAATAAAACATATAACTTGGTTGACACCTTATACGTACCGGAACTAATGGTCAACTTGATGTCTGTCAACAAGCTGACTGATAAAAATATGACGGTTGTATTTGAGAAAAATCAAGCATACATCAAGGATAAAAATAACAAAATAATTATAACAGCTAACAAAGAAAATGGCTTATATTACATAAAAGGTAAAAATGTAGAGATAGCAAATAAAATAGATGAAAATGTGATTAAAAATTGGCACAGAAAATTAGGCCACTTAAACGAAGCTGACATGAAAGCCGCAATGAAAAAGAAATTGATCCGTGGGCTGAAGATAGCGAATCAAGACTTAGGAGATTGCGAGACGTGCATAAAAGCAAAAATGACACGCTTGCCATTCCAAAGCTATCAATCAATCAAAACAAATGAGCCACTGGAGATTGTTCATTCAGACGTATGCGGACCCATGAACTGCGAATCGTTAGCAGGTTCAAGATATTTCGTCACGTTTATTGACGATTTTACGCGATATTGCTACATCTATTTTATAAAACAAAAGAATCAAGTTTTTGAAAAATTTATCGAGTACAAAAATGAAGTAGAAAATTATCAGAATCGAAAAGTCAAATTTCTACAAACAGACAACGGCACAGAATATGTGAACAAAGATTTTAATGAATTTTTGAAGAATCATGGTATTCAACGACGACTATCGTGTGCTTATACCCCTCAACAAAACGGCATAAGTGAAAGAAAGAACAGATCCTTAGTAGAAAGGGCAAGATGTTTGTTGATAGATGCCAACTCTCCGATTGATTTATGGGCAGAAGCAATCAATACTGCCAACTACAACATAAATCGGAGCCCATCAAAAGCCTTAAATGGACATATACCACACACTTTATGGGTAGGAAAAGCACCGTCAGCAAAACATTTACAAATCTTTGGATCTAAAGCTTTCGTTTTGAAAAAGAATCGAAGAGGAAAGTTCTCACCAAAAGCCGAAGAAGGGATGTTCGTAGGATATGAACTGCGAGCAAAAGGATATAGAATACTATTTCCTAAACAAAACACTGTCGTCACAAGCCGAGATGTGAAAATTATTGACAAAATGTACTACGATGAAAATCCCTATAGTAATAATGAAAAAATATTTTCTGAAGAACTGCCGCCAGCTGCATCTGAAACAGAAAAGAGACAAATAAGTAAATTTGAGAAAAAGAAGAAAAATAAAAAGAATATCTTTGAATTAGATGATGAAAATAGAGTTGAAGTTGAAATTCCTCATAAGTCACCAATGCCACCAGTATTGAAAGAAGTTAAAGAACTGCACGTTGAACAAGAAGTTGAAACATTTCCTATACCGCAAGAAAGTGATGAGCCACCAGCACCACTCACATCATCAGCTGAAATCTCAAGACCACGTAGAGCAAGAAAGCCTCCTAGTTGGTTGAATGAGTACAGCATAGAAGATGTCCCCGTGTCTTCAACCACAGTTGACGTGGAAGATGATGCGTTGGCGCTACTTACCTGCGATGAAATAAATAATGAAGAATGGCATGATTCAATTAAAGCCGAAATACGTGCACATATCAAAAATGGCACATGGTTTATTACGAAACAAACAAAAGAAATTAAGCCTATAGATTTCAAAATGATACTGAGGACTAAAGAGGGTCCAGATGGGAGCAGAAGGAAAGCACGACTTGTAGCTCGAGGTTTCACACAACGTCCTGGTATTGATTACGAAGAGACGTATGCACCTACAACTCGTTTGAGTTCAATAAGGACAGTCCTAGCCTTATCTGCTGAAGAAAATTTGAAACTATGGCAGATGGATGTCACGACGGCTTACTTAAATGGAGATTTAAATGAAACCATTTATATGAAGAAGCCAGAATATTTAGAAAAATTTATTATGGAAATTATGACGTCAGAAGAAGATATGTCAGTCCTAGAAAAAGCGAGAAAAATGCTCGAGGATTGCACCAGGATCAAGGGGGGGCAAGTATGCCAACTACAAAGATCCCTTTACGGGCTCAAGCAGTCAGGAAGACAATGGTTCTTGAAACTTGACAGTGAATTAAAGAAAATTGGTTTCATATCTTCATCGTCAGATCCATGCGTCTACCTACTACGGAAAGGAAAAGATAAGGTTATCCTAACTGCTTACGTCGACGATTTGCTCCTGGCCTACTCGAGTGCAATTATTTTAGAAAAAGTGAAAAATATGCTAAAGGACAAATTCGAAATGAAAAATCTGGGTAAACCTAAAGAATTGCTTGGAATAGAAATTCAACAAACGAATAATACTGTAAAAATTAGCCAACAAAAATATATTGAAAAGGTTCTTAAAAAATACAAAATGACAGAATGCAAGCCTGTAACAACGCCTATCGAACCAAATCTAAAATTGGAGAAGTTGGAAAAGGAAAATATCAATACAAATGAAGATCTTCCTTACCAAAAATTGATAGGATCACTGATGTACATTGCCGTGGCAACTAGACCCGACATAATGTATGCACTTAGTTATCTGTCACAATTTAACAACTGTTTTGATGAATCTCATTTCAAATCTGCTAAACGCATTCTGAGATACTTGAAAGGGACAATGGAACTTGGCATAATATACAGGAGAACAGGAGAGGAACTATACGGCATGGCTGATGCTGACTGGGCATCTTGCACTATTGACCGAAAGTCATACAGTGGTTACTGCTACAAACTAGCTAATGGTTGCGTAAGCTGGGAATCGAAGAAACAAAGGACGACTGCTATGTCAACTGCAGAGGCTGAGTACCTAGCATTATCCGAGGCGGCGAAAGAAGCACTATACCTGAAAAATCTGTTCAACCACATTGCCGATAAAAAGCAAGACAGTTTATATTTATACTCTGATAGCCAGGCGGCGATAGCTATAGCCAAGAACGATGTGAGAAATGGGAGAACTAAACACATCGACTTAAGAATCCATTTTTTGAAAGAATGTGAGAGGGAACACCATATTGTACTGGAATATTTACCCTCAACTGACATGGACGCTGACATGTTGACCAAGGGGCTACCAGGGCCAAGACTAGCAAAGCTAAGGCAGAGCTTACTGGGACAATAAACGTGAGGCGGCGTGTTGAAGATGGACCTCCTTCGAAACGTCGAAGCCAAATATTCATGACACGTTTACGTCGCCAGGGAAACACATCTTGTTTATACTGTTTATACTAAATGTTCTATGCTATTGCTTGTGTAAATAAAACTCGTATTAATTTGTTCATCCATTTATTAATTCTTTCTTCAGCGACCATTCCAACAGATAGTCCATTTATCGAGGAAGGCTTTAGGCTATATAACATCACGCTACGACTAATAGGAGCTGAGCATCAATGACAAATGTTGCAAAAACGGGTAAAAGATATACGGCGAAACGTAGTTCGCTGGCACAGCTAGTCTATACTTACTAATATTATAAAGCTGAAGTTTGTTTGTTTGTTTGCTTGAACGCGCTAATCTCAGGAACTACTGATTCAAATTGAAAAATTATTTTTGTGTTGGATAGTCCATTTATCGAGGAAGGCTTTAGGCTATATAACATCACGCTACGACTAATAGGAGCTGAGCATCAATGACAAATGTTGCAAAAACGGGTAAAAAATATACGCCGAAACGTAGTTCGCTGGCACAGCTAGTTATAAATAAAAGTATTATTATTGGCAGGTGGGCGTGGAGGTGCAGAAACGTTTCGGGCGCCACTTACTCGAGCTGGGCGGCAACAACGCCATTGTAGTGAACGAGGACGCAAATCTAGACCTTCTCCTCAATGCCGCGCTCTTTGCGTGCGCTGGTACCGCCGGCCAGCGCTGCACCACCACCAGGAGGCTGCTCATTCATAAGAAGGTAGCTGATTTTTTTTTAACAGGGTGGGAATGCTGCCCTAAAATTTCAGTTTCGAATATACCTATCTACGTGTACGATTTCGTAAAACGTGGATTCGAACTGACACTACCAATTTTAAGTTCTTGCCCTTAGAATAATAAGCCCGGTAAAGAGCGCGATGATTAAAGTGAAGCAAAAATGACACCGCTGTGTGCAGTCGCTTACGCGCGAAACACGCACACTACGATAAAAATAGTATGGAGCTGCCGGCGTAGTGAGCCATATATGGCTCACATTTAGTTGCATCAAATTGTGCGCGCCGTCGGTTGGGTTTCTTTGCGTTATTATTCTAAGTTCTTGCCATTGGACGCTTATCTTATCTTCGGGTGGGGGCGGCCCAGTCAAATTGAGCCTTCGCACTTCGACCCACCATGGATCTTTTGTGCTTCCCCAAGCTTTAGTCCGTAAAGCCATCGCCACCTACGGTCCAGTCTATCGTGCCCAGCCCCCGTAGCTCGTCCACCAAAACAAGATATGATAAAGCGATTTATCGCGGTGGACTGTCAAAATACGACGAAACCCTATTGTATTTTGACAGTACACCGCGATAAACCGCTTTATCATATCGTGTTTTGGTGGACGTGCTAGGCGGGCAGGAGCTCGACAATGTCCTTCGGTGGTATGGCCCTGTAATCCTCCGGTTTTGGGTATCCAATTCCCGTCAGCCTTAATCTCCTGCAGGCAAGTGCATCGCAGTGGCACAGCGCCATTGGACGCTAAATGCATAATAGCTACTCAATGTAGAAGACCACACAATTGATTGAGCTCAGTAGGTAACGCAAAATGTTTCAAAACCCATAACATGGGTCTTTTCATTTGATACTTCTATAACTCGGGTTGAAAACGAAATTTCGTGCGCCATTTTTAAATGGCGTGCTCTACTCTTTAAGCCTTTGGTACCCATCAATTACTGGGGTTGGAAACTAGTTTTTTATATAGCCCCTGGCCCTAATTCCCTAGTGACATGACCACTTTCATACTCAGCACTAAAAAACCAGTTCAACATATTGCTTTGAACCATTTAGGACTGAATTTATATAAGAAAATTAAGGTATTTGGTGGTTTGATCTTAGGGCTTCGCCTAAAAGAAATCAAAATGGGCTAAACTAGACACGTCCTTACATCTAAAACCCGAAGTCTCCAAGTCCAATAAATAAATTAGTCGGCGTTCTAACGTCAGTGGCGGGTGCGGGCGTCGGGCATTTGTTGCCCCCCTTGCACGGACATCTTCCCGTGTTGTGCACGTCACTGCGTCTCAGGATGCGGCTCAAAACTTGCTATTAGCGCTTGTGTGCGCTATTTGCATGCAAACAATTTGTCCAAAATTGCTTATGTTAGCGGTATGACGTAATCCATGACGTGATCGATTGGTGCTAACGGTGCAAACAGAAAAGAGTTAGTGCAATCGTCACAACGTCAACATAGGTTACCTATTGGGCTTAGAAGTTTTATTTGTATTTTAGTTTTTTAATATTTTTTTTATATCAAATGTTAACAATTTGTTTTATCGAAAATTAGATTACTACTACTTTTACCTATAAACTGCATCTATTTTAAAATAGTTGGCTGATGGCATGTCGTCAAAACATTATTCTTATGTCCAGGTATATAGCGAAGTGGTGTCTCGGCTAAAGAAGGCTTTCGCTGGCGTGGTAAGCAAGATTGGCGACCCGTTGCTGTCAGAAACACTCATTGGACCCCTCCACACCCCCGCCGCTGTCGAAGCTTACAAAAAGACCGTGGCTGAAGTCGTGAAGCAAGGAGGAACCATTGAATTTGGAGGAAAGGTGAGCAGATGTTGTTATATTAATTTGAATAATATCTAATAGCTACTCCTAGATAACCATAAAATGATAAACTATTTTGCCAAGCATTGCCATAAACAAAAATTATAAATTTACATACTGAACATTTAAAATAATGCCCCCCTGAGAATCAAACGGATCGTTTGACCTTATAACACCTGCAGCCCCGTAGCGTGACTACAAGCAAACACGCGATTTATTACGGTAGCTGTCGTAATCCAATACGTTTTTATCGTATTTTGACAGTTCACCGCGATGAATGAACCGTTTTATCATATCGTGTTCTGGTGGTCATGCTACAAGGGGCGGAGGTTTTTTTGTTATCTATAGATTGATCTCATAGTAACATTGTTCTCTAGGTGATCGAACGCGAGGGCTACTTCGTAGAGCCGACTATCGTAACTGGGCTACCCCACGACTCGCCGCTGGTCAAGTCTGAGTGCTTCGCGCCAATCGTGTACTGCATCGAGATCCCGGACTTGGACACGGGCATCAAATACAACAATGAAGTAGACCAGGGACTATCTTCTAGCTTGTTCACTGAAAATTTGGACGATGTGTTCAAGGTAAGGTTGTTTAAAACTTTATACTTATGTTTCAAGTCTAACATACGGTTTATCTTACTAACTTATTTTTATAAATCTAAATTTGTAAAATACATGATTCGATGACATATTTTTTGTACCTGATACAAAGTGCTTTTGTAAATGCTAACCTAAACAATAACAACCATGTGATGATGCATACTAATTACATTTAATCTGTACTTATTGAAAAATCTTAAATATAGACAAAATAGATAGTCTAAAAACTCACCTAATAGAATCGTGTTATCTCCTTGCCTCCTGGGGTTCCTTTGCGTTCCATGTGCTCAAGCACCTAAGTTTTACCACAAATTCTTCAATGGGAAACTTTCATACACGTAATGGTGTCATGAATTGATTTCATTTGCTATCTATACGATAGTAAGTTTTCTCAGATACTTTTTTGGAAATAAAACGTGGCACCACACCAATAGATTCAACCTTTTTTATGATAGTAGATTCAACCTTTATTTTCATTCCTACTTATATTTGCAGACATCTTGAGTATATTCAGGATATATACCGGGTGTAACTGAACACCCCAATAACATTTAAGGGGCATATAAGTTAGATACTAAATGGACCTTCGGCGCTTGTCTGAGACCTGGAAGCCCAATACTTTCAGAGTTATTTGATTTTAAACTGAAAGCAAAACCTTTCAAGTGACAACCATAATCAGCTCTTAACACAAAAGAAATTTAAAAACAAAATGGCTCGTGACAGACGTGAGCGTAGTATTCCTCGTACGCTTACGTAGGGCTGTCGGCACTTAATACCAAAAAATAATTTATTTAGTTTGTATGCTGTGAGCGTAGTATTCCTCGTACGCTTACGTAGGGCTGTCGGCACTTAATACCAAAAAATAATTTATTTAGTTTGTATGGGAAAAAAAGTAAGTTTGTTAGCCCTAATATTTTTCCTAGAGAATCTTTACTTCTGATGGATTCATACCCTTAAATATTATTGGGGTGTTCAGTTACACCCTGTATATGCACATACAAGGTTAAGTTATGTTTCCTTTAAATTAGAATGTTTTGCTTTATTTTGACGTCAATAAGTGCCTGTAAAGGCCAATGTAGAATAAAGATTTTTTAATTTTGAATAACATTTTCTGCTGCCACTTTTATTAATAGTACATCACTATAGCACAATGGAACGAGTGTGCCTGTCATTTTGTCCTCTAATGTCCTGGAAAGAGACATTCAGAGGGAGACAGTACTGAAATCGTCTGCGCGGTTTTATCTGCCGCAAGTAGTTGTTCTTGCATGACAGGATACTCCAATTCCTAGTAGGTGTTGTAGCAACAGTCTGCTTGCAACTAAGTTGTACAAACACATTACACATTATCACTATGCAGCTACAAAAACAAACGTTTAATTTGAGTACATACTTTAATAGTGTTACTTATTGTTATTCCCAGTGGATTGGGCCGCACGGATCGGACTGCGGCATCGTGAACGTGAACATCCCGACGAACGGCGCGGAAGTGGGCGGCGCGTTCGGCGGCGAGAAGGCCACGGGCGGCGGCCGCGAGTGCGGCTCGGACTCTTGGAAGGCCTACATGCGCCGCTCCACCGTCACCATCAACTACTCGGGCGCTATCAAGCTCGCGCAGAACATCAAGTTTGGAGACCAGTAACTTCGATCGCTCCTCGCATCCACACTGCGATCGCTCGCATCCACACTTCGATCGCTCGCATCCACACTTCGATCGCGGACAACCAGTAACTTCGATCGCTGGCATCCAAACTTCGATCGCTCGCATCCACACTTCGATCGCTCGCATCCACACTTCGATCGCGGACAACCAGTAACTTCGATCGCTGGCATCCAAACTTCGAACGTTGACAACCAGTAACTTCGATCGATCGCATCCAAACTTCGATCGTTGACAACCAGTAGGTAACTTTGATCGATCGCATCCAAACTTCGATCGTTGACAACCTGTGACTTTGACCGATCGCATCCAAATTTCGATGCCTGACACACTGGATACAATATATTGTAATCAATAATTTCGATCGATCGCCATTGGTGAATTCGATCGTTTACAACCAGGAACTTCGATCGTAACAAATGTAGCTTAGCAGATACAAAAAAAATATTTTAATGGGCGTCTACGGTAAGGTGTACCATTAACTACCTACGTTACTGCAAGGTCACTGCATTCAAGTTTGGTATATAGGTACTAAACAAAGCATAGGTATATGCTAAAAACTTAGTGGCGTATCAAGCACAAAATATATTTATTGTCCATGAAATCGGTAGTACTGAACATTTCATTTGTATATTTTAAGACTAGTCTTAGATAAATATTATAAGTCTAATTTTACTCATCACACATCAAACTGATGGTGAATTGCAGCTTAAATAAATGTTATTTCTTAAATATGTAAGTAATAACTAATAATATATTACTTATGCCATTATGTACAGTATAAGCATAATGTATCTTAAACTTTAAGACTGATAGAAAATAAAAGATTTGTTTCAAAATGTTACTGTAGATCTTATTTTCGTCTTGTCGCATTTCATTTACCACACCTATGAGGAGATTTAATAGCACATTTGATACAATCTTAATTCTATTACATCCATCACAAATATACAGGATTAAAATTTAAATAACGAACTAAGAATGGCTCTATTTTCTAAAATTATTATCTATTCTGATATCTTTTGAATACTTTTAAAAGAATAACTCAAAAACGGCTGCAGCTAATGTTAAGGGCCCACCGTCCGCGCGAGCCAGAGCTAGTTTAGGTAAATTTCTCTAGTCTCTGTTTGTGTGCGTCGCTCACGCACACAAGCGCACTCGGTCGCGCAATCGGTACGGCCGCCTAGCAAAATATCGTAGATGTTAATTTTGAATTTAATAGGTGTTTATTATTTACTGTGTTATACTATAGTAAATACAGGGATGTGTTTGATCAACTTTTATTTTTACAAGCTTTTATTTAGCTTGCACTGTATGTATGTATGTAGATTTGACCACTTCTCGTTTTCGATATCAATATTATGATAACATGGAGCTGATCTGATGAAGGAACTGGACGGTGGCCATAGGATCTCCGTAATAAAACGACGCAACCCCATCGAGTTTGGGCTCGTTTGATTCATATTGACGAGTACTTTGGTCCTATTTGTTAACCAGGGTCTGATGCTGGAGCTGGGAGGTGGCCATAGGACCTCCGCAATAAAACGACATAACCCTATCGACTTTGGGCTCGTTTGATTCGTAATGACGAGTACTTTGGTCCTATATGGTAACCAGGGTCTGATGCTGAAACTGGAAGGTGGCCATAGGACCTCCGCAATAAAACGACATAACCCTATCGAGTTTGGGCTCGTTTGATTTGTAATGACGAGGACTTTGGTTCTATATGGTAACCAGGGTCTGATGCTGGAGCTGGAAGGTGGCCATAGGAACTCCGCAATAAAACGACACAACCCCATTGACTTTGTGCTCATTTGATTCGTATTGACGAGTACTTTGGTCCTATATGGTAACCAGGGTCTGATGCTGGAGCTGGAATGTGGCCATAGGACCTCCGCAATAAAACGACATAACCCTATCGAGTTTGGGCTCGTTTGATTCGTAATGACGAGTACTTTGGTCCCATATGGTAACCAGGGTCTGATGCTGGAGCTAGAAGGTGGCCATAGGACCTCCGCAATAAAACGACATAACCCTATCGAGTTTGGGCTCGTTTGATTCGTAATGACGAGTACTTTGGTCGAGTTTCGTAATGGCGGCCATGCGGTTACAAAATGATAAAATAATAGTAAAAAGATTTAAAAAAAAGTCGCCCCACACTAGGATTTTATTTTAAAGCCCTAATAAGACGAAAATAAATTTTAATTTATTACATGATACATCTAATATATAAAATTCTCGTGTCACAGTGTTTGTTACCGAACTCCTCCGAAACGGCTTGACCGATCGTTATGAATTTTTTTGTGTATATTCAGTGGGTCTGAGAATAGGTCGTAAACTATTTTTTATACAATTATTATGGCGAAACGTAGTTCGCCGGCACAGCTAGTCTTATATATAAAATTCTCGTGTCACAGTGTTTGTTACCGAACTCCTCCGAAAAGGTTTGACTGATCTTTATTAAATTTTTTGTGCACATTCGGTAGATCTGAGAATAGGTCGTAAACTATTTTTTATATTATGGCGAAACGTAGTTCGCCGGCACAGCTAGTTTTTAATAAAATATAAAAGCTTGTCGCAAGATTTACCCATTTTATAAAAAACAAATATTTTTTTCTTAGAATTACCAATATTTATTTATTTAAGGCTTACCAAGTAAATACATACGGGCAAGGTACTTAAACCGTTTTTTTTATGGAGGGCCTGGCAAATGACCTCTTCCCGCCTGATGTTAAGCGGTGAAAGAGGCCCAAATGAGTTGACAGATAGAGGAGGGAGGACATCCACTATCGAACCTGCCCGCCCCTTGCCGGCCTAAAAGATGTTTTTCACACCTCTTTTAAAGAAACCCATGTTGTAGGATGGAGGAAATACGTGCGCAGGTAGAGTCAGTCAGAGTTTCTTCCGCCATGGGCGGGTGCGGGCTTCGGGCCTTTGTCGCCCATTGCCCGGGCATCTTCTCGGCGAGCGGTAGTTCGCCGGTGTTGGGCACGTCACGTAGTGACGGGCCCCTCTTCGCCACCCCCCTGTGCTACCACTCCGGGATCGAGGCGCGGCCCTCCGCGGTCAAGCACACCAGGTTAGAGGGGCTTGTCCCAAGCCCAGCGAGCGCCGGCGAGCAGGCCGCGGCTTACTCTGCGCCCGGAGGAGCGGTGGGGGGAGGAGGGGGCCGTTGGTCAATTAGGGTGGTGGTGTCAAATCCGGTGGTGGTGTCGCTTAGGCGAGTCACGCGCGCGAGCGGTGGGGTCCCGCGGCAGACTACAAGCCATAAGCGACACGGGGTCTGGTCAGGTGGTGGCGTCGTCAGCGAAGTCGCTGACGAAGCGGAGTCTTGGCCGGGGTGGGTCGCCTCGTCGTGGGGATGCAGCTGGTGATGGTGGTGGTGACGCTGGTAGGTCTTGGTCTCTCTCCGCCCTGGGCGACAACAAGTCGCGGGGCAGCGCTCGTCCGGAAGAGTCTGGAGGCCTGGGGACATAGGGAGCAATATTGTGGAGGTGGAGGTGGGGCCCGTTGTCGGCGCTGTCGAACATTCGACGCGCCAGACGGGCGACGAACTCCTCCACCGTCGGCATCCGAACGTCCCGGGCAATGACGTCATTCCTGACGTAGCGGCCCGCGTTCGTCACGACACGGAGAGAGACGTTCTGGACCACCTGCAGTCTGGAACGCTGGGTCGGGGAGCACAACGCATACCATGCTGGGGCGGCGTAGGTGAGCCGCGTACGAACGTAGCTCTTGTAGACCATCAGTTTCGTACGCAGTGGTAGTCGGGATGCCAGCACCGGGCGCAGGATGCCACGGGCCATCTTGGCCTGGTTGACGACGTGGTCAACCTGGGGCACCATGCGCAGTTGGCGGTCGATGCGGCATCCGAGGTACGCAACTGTGGTCTGCCAAGCTACGTCCTGTCCGCGGAGTGTCAGCGGCGGTGGCATGCGGCGCTGCGACCCGACCAGGATGGCGGCCGTCTTACCCACGTTGACGGCCATCCTCCAGTTGTCCAGCCATGTTGGCAGGCGGTCCAGAAGTTGCTGCATCCGGGCGGAGGCGAATTTCACCTTCCGCGACGAGGCGAAGAAGGCGCTGTCGTCGGCAAATAGGGCCAACACCACGTCCCGCTGCCCCTCCTGGAGCTGGTCTTGGAGGGTGGGGATGTCGTCGGTGTAGGCGGCGTACAGGCACGGTGAGAGGCAGCTGCCCTGGGGCACTCCTGCGAGGATGGGGCGTGGCTGGGAGGTGGCGTCCTCGACCGAGACCACGAAGCTCCGACCCTGGAGAAACGACGCCAGCAGTCTCACGTGGGCGGGCGGCATGCTGGTGGCGGCCAGCTTGTAGAGGAGACCGGGATGCCACACACGGTCGAAGGCCTTCTCGATGTCCAAGAAGACCCCCACGGTGTGGTTATCCCGGTTCATGGCGGCCGCGAGGTGGTGGAGAACGCGCGCCAGCTGGAGCGTGGTGGAGTGGCCGCTGCGGAATCCGAATTGCTCATCCCGGAGTGGGACGAACGGGCGGATCCTCCGCAGCAGCAGTCGCTCGAACAGCTTGGCCACGTGAGACAGCAGCGTAATGGGTCGGTAGCTGGACGGGAGGCGCCTGTCCTTACCCGGCTTGGGGAGGACGATGATACGCCCCATCTTCCAGGCCACGGGGAAGTGGCCGGTGCGCAGGATGCCATTGAAGAGCCTGGCGAGGGTCGCCAGGCCCCTGCGGGGCAGCTGCCTGAGGGCCGCGGAGGAAACGTTGTCGGGCCCGGGCGCTTTCCGCCTGTTGAGGCGGAGCACCGCTTTGCGCAGCTCTGCGGGGGAGATGAAATCGTCACCCCGCAGCTGCGGCGCTGGGGCCGACAGAAATTCCTCGACGCGGCTCAGCACGTGCCTGTGGTGCTCGACGACAGCGCAGTCGGTGGACGCTGGGTGTGGGGTAAATACCTCCTCCAGGTGATCAGCCAGAATATTGGCCCGGTCAGCGGCGGCATAGCATCGCCTGCCCGCGCTGTCCAGCAGCGGGCAGACGGGGGCGGTGGACTTCGTCAGCTGTCTGTTGAGCCGGAAGAGGTCAGCGGTGCTATCGGCCACCTGGTCCAGGTGACTCTCCCAGGTGGCACCGCGCCATACCTTCACGGCCTCAGACAGCTGGGTGGTGAGGCGATTGAGCTCCGTCTTGACCCGCGGGCACCGGGTGCGGGCCCACAGCTGGCGCAGCTCGCGCTTCCTGCGCATCCGCGCGCGCAGGTGGGCAGGCAGTTCCTCCCTGCGTGACTTCGCAGGGGGGCGGGTGGAGGCTGCCTCCTCGGCAGCGCGGATGCGGGTGCAGATGTCGTCGGCGGCCACGTCCACATCCTCCGGGGAGGAGAGGGGGCCGCCGAGCGCGAGATCGCTGAGCGCCGAGCTGAAGGCGCCCCAGTTGGTGCGGGGGCGCGGAGCTCTCGCCTGGACGAAGTCGGCCGCCATGCTGGTGGTGATGAGGATGGGGAGGTGCTGCGTGTCCATGTCGTACAGCACCTCCACGGAGACCGGGCAGGGGATGTTCTTCGTCAGGACGATGTCCAGGACGTCTGGCTGATACCTGGCGGTGGTAGGAATGTGGGTGGGGGCGTCAGGTCCCACCACTTCGGCGTCAAGTCCGGTGGCGGCATCCAGGAGCATCCTCCCGGCGGGCGTGATGCAACGCGACCCCCATTGGGGGTGCTTCGCATTAAGGTCGCCCGCCACGAGAGTCGGCGTGTCGTCGCCGAAGAGCCCCTGGATGTCGGAGAGTTCTACTCTGGATGCGGGGGGGCGGTATGCTGCGTAGATGTGTAGCTCCCGCCCGGCTGCACTCACCCTCACTCCGATGGTGCGGGTGGAGATGAATGGGAGGAGGTTGAGTTGGTCGTGTACCACGTCGCGACGGACTAGGGCCGCCACGCCTCTCCAGGCGCGGCCCTGCGGTGTTGATTCGTCGCGGCGGTAGACGTGGTAGTTGGGCAGCCGGAAGGTGTTGTGCGGGAGCAGAAAGGTCTCACCCAGGAGGATCACGTGCAGATCCTGCGACTGGGCGAGTAGGCGCAGCTCCTGCGCCTTGTTCCTTACCCCCCCGGGATTCCAGTAGAGAACTCTCAATGTTTGAGGTCCTGTAGTAGGGCCACCAGTATGTCGATGGCCCGGTTGATTGCCGCCCGGTGGTCGCCTAGCTCCGCGGCCATCGTTAGCTGGCTGATCGCGGTTGCCACCGCGACCAACACCGATGTGGTCGAGGCCTGCGGGAGCGGGCGGGTCTGGGGGGCCGGTTGTGGTGGTGGCTGGTAGGGCTGGCGTGGTTGCCGCGGCAGAGCCGGCGGCAAGAGTGGTGGCTGGGTTTGGGATGGGCCCTGGTATGAGAGGGGCTCTGTCGGGGTTCTGCGGACGGCCGGCATCGCTTCCTGTTGGGAGGCTGGGTGTCGGCGGGGCGGCTGGTGAGGGCGGGGCGGCGGTACGGGGGTGGAGGCCGCCGCAGGTTGGTCGGAGGCAGCGGCTCTGCGGCCGCGCCTACCACGACCACGGCGTCTGCGGCGCTTCACCGCCTCACCTCTGGTGGTCGGCGGGTTGGCGGGGGGAGCCAGGGTCGGCCCAACATGGGCCTCTGGTTCGTCCGCCATAGGAGGCGCCGGATAGCGCGGGGGCGCCTGCTGGCGCGGGGGCGCCTGCTGGCGCGGGGGCGCCTGTTGGCGCGGGGGCGCCTGCTGGTTCGAGGGCGCTTGTTGGCGCGGGGGCGCCTGCTGGTGCGGGGGCGCCGACTGGCGCTGGGGCGCCTGCGGTCGGGTCGGAACGGGGGGTGGCACTCTCATGCCCCTCTGCCTAGCCTCCCGCCGGAAAGCTGGACAACGGCGGTCGTTGGCCGGATGCGGCTTGGCGCAATTGGCACAAGTGGGCGGCTGGTCTCGCGGGCGCGTGCAGTCGGCGGCGATGTGGTCGCCCGCACAGCGCACACACTTAATGGGCCGGTGGCAGTTAGCCGAGGCGTGCCCAAACGCCTGGCATCGGTGGCACTGCGGGGGGCCCCCGCGGCCGCGCCATCCCTCAATGGTGACGCCCGGCATCATCAGGAGCTCGGTCACCGCGTAGAGGCGGGAGAGCTCCTGGGCGTCGAGGTGCTCCAGCTGCATGTAAAAGAGGCAGCCGGAGCGGCCGCGTTGAGGTGGTATGTGGCGAACGTGAGTGGCCACAAACCCATGTTCGCGAAGCGCCGCCTGGATTGCTTCCGGCGGGGTATCAGAGGGCAGCCCTCGTAGTGCTGCCTTAGAGGGCAGCTCGCTGGCCGGCGTATACGCGTACCACGTGATCGTGGGGTCGCGTTCGGACGCCTCGGCCAGGTACCGCTGTACGATGCGGTACTCTTCTGGGGTTGTGGGAATAAATCGCACCCCGGTGCGGTATGGGCGGGCGTTAGGCGGCTTGCCGAGCTTGCCCGCCAGCACATTGAAGTGCCGGGTCCAATCCGGCAGGCGCTCGACCACTATCGGCGGGTAACCGCGGGCCCGGGCGGCGGCTGGAGTCGCTGACTGGTCGGCGGCAGGGGTAGCCGACTGGGTGGTCGGCACGGCAACAGGTGGTGGCGTGGGGGCTCGAGAGCTGGGTTGGGAGGGTGCGGCGGCGAGGGCGGCGTAGGTCGCCGGCCCCGACTGTGAAGCCACGGCTTCCGGCTCGCTGGACGTCGGCGCGAAGGTCGCGTACGACGTCGATGGCGTGGGTGAGAGTGGTGGCGGATCGGACATTGCCTCTCCTGCGGCGGTACTTACGCCGGTCTCGTCGGTAAGTGAGTCGGATGTCGACTGTATGTAATAGCTCGACTCGGGCGAGCTGGATGACTGGTGGTGTTGGGGTGGCGAGGGCCCGGTGCGGGGACGCTTATCATCCCCGCCGTCCTCGCTGCTTGTGGGGCTCCTGGGCCGGGGCTCACGGGTTCTGCCGCTGCTCATACCGGCGGGAGGCGTTTCGCCTAGAAACGCCCCAGCGGTAGTGGGCGGCGCGGCTTGGACCGGAGCAACCGGCTGCGCGGCGGCCGCAACAGCCCTGTGCCCAGCAGGCCGCAGTGACGGCTCGGGGCGGCGAGTGGCGGTCGCGGCGGCGGTGGTGGTGATAGTGGTGGTGGTGGTGGTGGTGGTGGCCGCAGCGGCCGTGGCGACGGCGGCGACGGTCAAGGGCCTCCTTGCGCGGGGGTCGCGCGGGGGAAGGGGTTTGTCCCCTGGCATGGTGACGGCACAAAAACGAAACACGGACAGCACTTGGTAAGTAGTCTAGCACACAGTAAACTGAGGGCGATCACCCCTCCCTATTTATCAAAATAGGGAGCGGGTATACGCAACACACTCACAACACAAACAAAAAAAAAGCGTCAATATCGCGGGTAGGTATAAGCGTCTATGTCGCGGTGTAAATAAAAACTCAACGTGGGTAGATGTGAATCCACCCACGGAGCAGGACGGCGCACGGAGCGCGAAATGCGCGCGGCGCGGTACGGTGCGTTCGCGGGAGGGGGCTCGCGGGTGCAGGGGCTCAACGATTGCTCGGAGCACTCCTGGCACGACCGGTCGGCAACACTCGCGGAACAGCACTGCGCAGGTAGAGAATTCCAAGTGTGGGATGAACGACAGAAGACTTACCGGAGGGAGACTCTGTACCAAGGTCGTGTGCTTGGGTACCTCCGTCTTACCTATTTCTGCCGCAAAGCAGCAGTGCTTGCATTGCTGTGTTCCGGTTTGAAGGGTAAGATATGGTACTGAAATTACTGGGTACCGTGACTTTACATCTTAAGTCACAAGTTGGCAACGTACACTGTGGCCCTTGTGGGGGTTGCAGTTTTACTGCGAATGTCACACGAGACACATGTATTATAGGTGACTGTTACCACTTACCATCAGGTGGGCAGTTTGCTTTTTTGCCAACCTAGTAGCAATAAAAAAAAAGAAGAAGGAATCTTGGAATTTCTTGGTACGGTGTGAAAAGGAGGATACAGTATAAGGATGACTCCGTAGACCCTTACGCGTGTTTCTGTTAAGGAATGGAGAGGGGGGGATAAGGTTAAAGAGCTCCTCAGAGCATTCCCCGTGGAACATTCGGTAAAAGGCGCTAAGAGAGGCGATGTCACATCGAAGTTGTAGAGGCTGGAGGGTGTTAGTTGCCTCTACATCGCCAATTATTCGAATAGCGCGACGCTGCAATCTGTCCAGAGCATCGAGGAGGTACTGAGCGGAGCCGGAGTGCGAGCAATATTCCACGCAAGACCTAACCTGAGTTTTATACAACAGGCATAGTTGGTCCGGTGCAAAATACCTACGCACCTTGTTCAGGACACCGAGTTTCCGTGAAGCAGCAGTTATAACGAAATCGAGTTTTTCAAAAAAGGGATCATATATGCCTTTAAATTTCAGAACTGCACAGCATTGTCATGTGTGTATGACAATGCTGTACAAAACGTAATTTATTACAAAAAAATAAAGATAATAATCAAGTTAAATTGTTTTATTGTTTATCCTAATTCTCGGGACAAGCTTTTATATTTTATAAGAAAATATATCTTGTAATAAATCAAAGTTTATTTTCCTCTTTTAAGGCATTATAAAATAAGCTTGTTTTAAAAAAAAAATTATTTAATTAATTACTCAAATAATACGAAATATTTTAATGACTACCGAGTTCTTTATTGTTAGTTGTATCTACAAATTAATTTATATAATATACATATAATAATTTAGTAATAAACAAATATGAAATGAATATTTTCTTGTGCTCAACGCACTTTTTAGTGCATTGAAGCCATTCGCTAGATTGTAATAAAAAATAAATTAAAGTTTATTTTCTTTTTTTAGGACATTAAAATAAAAGCTTATTTTTAAAAATCTTTTGTGATAGCGGCCATCTTGTTTTAGTTTTTTTCATGGTGTACTGTATTTTACGAACTTTCATTTGATACTCCATATACAGACCAATATTGTGGGGATTGTACATAAAAATAATCTGTCAATTTGTGACGGCGGCCATCTTGTATTAGATTGTCTTTCAGAATATACTATATTCTACAATTCATTCTACAATTCAAGTTCTTTCATTTGACACCTAAATTGGGGAAGGTCGTACAAACGGAATTGATGGGGTTGCGTATGGATATTATCTAGGCTAGGCTCAAAGTACTCATCAAGAAAAATCATATAGGACCAAAGTACTCGTCAATACGAATCAAACAAGCCCAAACTCGATGGGGTTGCGTCGTTTTATTTCGGAGTTCCTTTGGCCACCTTCCAACTCCAGCATCAGACCCTGGTTACCATATAGGACCAAAGTACTCGTCAATACGAATCAAACAAGCCCAAACTCGATGGGATTGTGTCGTTTTATTGCGGAGTTCCTATGGCTACCTTCCAGCTCCAGCATCAGACCCTGGTTACCACGTAGGACCAAAGTACTCGTCAATACGAATCAAACGAGCCCAAACTTGATGGGGTTGAGTCGTTTTAATGCGGAGTTCCTTTGGCTATCTTCCAGCTTCAGTATCAGACCCTGGTTACCATGTAGGACCAAAGTACTCGTCAATACGAAACAAACGAGCCCAAACTTGATGGGGTTGTGTCATTTTATTGCGGAGTTCCTATGGCTACCTTCCAGCTCCAGCATCAGACCCTGGTTACCATGTAGGACCAAAGTACTCGTCAATACGAATCAAACAAACCCAAACTTGATGGGGTTGTGTCGTTTTATTGCGGAGTTCCTATGGCCAGCTTCCAGTTCCAGTATCAGACCCTGGTTACCACATAGGACTAAAGTACTCGTCAATACGAATCAAACAAGCCCAAACTCGATGGGATTGTGTCGTTTTATTGCGGAGTTCCTTTGGCTATCTTCCAGCTCCAGCATCAGACCCTGGTTACCACGTAGGACCAAAGTACTCGTCAATACGAATCAAACGAGCCCAAACTTGATGGGGTTGAGTCGTTTTAATGCGGAGTTCCTTTGGCTATCTTCCAGCTTCAGCATCAGACCCTGGTTACCATGTAGGACCAAAGTACTCGTCAAAACGAAACAAACGAGCCCAAACTTGATGGGGTTGTGTCATTTTATTGCGGAGTTCCTATGGCTACCTTCCAGCTCCAGCATCAGACCCTGGTTACGACATAGGTCCAAAGTACTCGTCAATACGAATCAAACGAGCCCAAACTTGATGGGATTGTGTCGTTTTATTGCAGAGTTCCTATGGCCACCTTCAAGGTCCAGCATCAGACCCTGGTTACCATATAGGACCAAAGTGCTCGTCAATACAATTCAAACGAGCCCAAACTCGATGGGGTTGCGTTGTTTGATTGCGGAATTCCTATGGCCACCTTCCAGTTCCAGGATCAGACCCTGGTTACCATATAGGACCAAAGTGCTCGTCAATACAATTCAAACGAGCCCAAACTCAATGGGGTTGCGTTGTTTGAGTGCGGAGTTCCTTTGGCTACCTTCCAGCTCCAGCATCAGACCCTGGTTACCACATAGTACCAAAGTACTCGTCAATGCGAATCAAACAAACCCAAACTTGATGGGGTTGTGTCGTTTTATTGCGGAGTTCCTATGGCCACCTTCCAGTTCCAGCATCAGACCCTGGTTACCATATAGGACCAAAGTACTCGTCAATACGAATCAAACGAGCCTAAACTCGATGGGGTTGCATTGTTTGATTGCGGAGTTCCTATGGCAACCTTCCAGATCCAGCATCAGACCCTGGTTACCATATAGGATCAAAGTTCTCGTCAATACGAATCAAACGAGCTCAAACTCGATGGGACTATGTCGTTTTATTGCGGAGTTCCTATGGCCACCTTTCAGCTCCAACATCAGATCAGCTCCATGTCGTCATCATAATATATTCATACATATGCATGCAAAATTTCAGCTTAATCGGAAACCGGGAAGTGAGTCAAATTTAACTCGCAAGATTAGACCCGAACATGCAAAAGATAAATAAAATCTTGTAAAAAGGTTGAAGGTTTTTCGTACGGCAGCCACAAATAATAAAATTGTTAGTTATCAACTTCTCCGATTACTCCGTAGGACTTCGCGTCGTATACATACACAAATAATTACGTAACCGGGAGCTAGCTCAAAGCGACGTGCTCTCACTTCGAGTCTTGATTGCACACTGAATTTCGACGCGCCCGAGCCAAGTATTTCTAAGAAAATCGATAAATGTATGTTAAAAAATTCATATAAAAATCAATGTACGGTAATTTAAAAAAATACCACGGTGTCAGTGTTATACTCACCTTTGTTCTATATATTTATTAAACTAAAATATAATAGGGTTAATTAATGAAGCTAAAAATCACGAACGGTATGTGGGTGTAACCTAAATTTTAAGTAAAATGGAAGCTATTTTTTAACGAAATGGTATGTAAATTTGAAAAATGGTGACGGTGATTGTGTAAACACATAATATAAGAATTTAATTATTTTTTTTTCCCGGTCAGTTAACTGGAACGTTAACGTAAAATATCAAAAACGCCAACGGGCTTTTTGCTATTTTTCGCGCCATGGGCCCTTAAGTACAAAATTTCGACTTAACCCTATATATTTACATATATATGAATACGGTTTACAATTCATATAATATATATAACAGAAATTTCAGTATTGAGTTCATTACGACAATAATCTCATTTTCATGTATAAAATACACATAATATCAAGTTCCAAAAAGTCCCAACAAACACACACTACACATCAAATAGTACTAATGTTACAAACTCTCCACAAATCCACTGCAATGTCCCGGGACTGTTCCTTGTGGAACTTATACGTAGCTGGCAAATTGTACCGGAGTTCCGCCACCACGCTGCCCGCGGCTCCCCATTCTTTGATCTTCTTTTGTATGTGCTGCCTAAGAATTGAAAAGCCTAAAATTAATTCATTGGCATATATTGAGAACAATAATGATCAAACTCGGTAAGTAGGGTTCAGTTTATTGCCACTATAGATAAAATAATAGAATTTATCCATCTTATTATCATTGTGTGCGTGCAGCAACGGTAGGCACTGGCGCGCATGCATACAAACGGTGCTCGGCGTTAGTCGGCTTACTATTTTACTTATAACGATTTATCAGTCCAATTAGCAGCACGACTAATGAAGTACATTAGTACACCCAGTAAATGCAACTCCATCTCATAGAAGACTGCAACCAAATAATTATTCGAATTCCGCGCGTGGCTCTTCAATAGCGCACAAGTAACTATCATCTATCCGCTAAGGTAGCTAGACCCGCTCGCCCAATTACACGATGTAATTAGGTCAGTTCTTTAACAGTGAAACGGTAAGATCCATTTACAGCAATGATACAACATAAAATACTTCAGTTCTAGATTTTGATATAGTGTGGCTGACCCCAGCAGCCAGCTGAGCCACAAAAAAAAACTGGAAAATAGATTGTTTGAGTATGCCGCTATAATGTTCAGAGCCGCTTGCGCGTTTCAGAGATTGATATATTCTCAAGATATTATTTAAGCAGCATTTAGTATCGACAAACTCTGAAGCTTGATCGACAAACTGCCGCCTATCTATATCAGCAAACAGATTTTCGCTATGTCGTTTAGTTTTCGAGATCCTTGTGGCTAGCTCAGCTCAGCTGGGATAACGTTACCCCAGCTCAGCTTAGCACACACATATCTCTGAAACGCGCAAGCGACAAACTCTGAAACTTGCCGACAAACTCTGGACATTATAGAGGCATACTCAAACAATCTATTTTCCAGATTTTTTGTGGCTCAGCTGGGGTTAGCCACACTTTAATATATTTAATTTGAGTTTGCCCCCATTGTCTAGCCATTTTACCGTTTGTATTAAAGCAAGCAACATAGGAAAGAACTGGCCGGTCCTAATCACCACGGGCCAGGTCCCCTAGAAAAGAGCCCTAGTTACGTCTAAAGTAACTTGCGAAATGGCTAACATGCGCAAGCTGCTTACGCCCTATACAGTACAAGAACCCTTACATAATGAAATTAGTTACCTGGTTGATGATTTGTGAAGAGAATACACACTATCACAACTCAGTAACAGACCCATGTGTAAAAATTTCATGTCAATGCCAGCATTGTTTTTAGTTCCAAATGGTGGATTCATCAGCACTGTATCAAAATAGTTCCTCCACCTTGAAAAGAAGAAAAATAATAAATATTATCATACTGAATTTAATTACAAAAAAATTAAACATTAATAAATTAAACAAACCTAAAACTGGAGCAGTCCAATAAATTGCATTGTACATTGTCAATGTTTCCAATTTCCATTTCATCTACATTATTTCTAAGGATGTGCAAAGCGTCTTCGTCAATGTCAACGGCAGTGACGAAATCAGACCCCATAAGAGCTGCTCCAATGCTTAAAGTACCAGTGCCACAACCAGCATCTAATATTTGTTTTCCTTCCAAAGCTTCATATTGGGTCTGAAATGATTTCGCTCAATATTCCTTGTCCCTCCATGACGTAACTCCAGTTTTGCCAACACAGCATTATCAATTTGAAATACACTTTATATCTAGATAAGTGAATGTGAAGGTTTATTGATGATGTTGAGTTTAGCGGTGACAGATATGAGGTATATTTTTGAATTACAGTTCTGAGTTAGCATCCAAAACAATTTACAAGAGGGCTGAGTTTTTAAAAATGTAACTAATGATAAGGAAATTATTGTTAGCATAAGGGCATAATAGCTATATATATATATACAGGATGTCCCTAAAACAATGGATAAATCTGTAACTATAGATGGATTTCATCATGGCCTCTCTTACCACAAATTTTGACCTTAGTGAAAATATCACGGTTTCAGAAATATTTATTGTTTTTGTATTTATCGAAAATTTCCAAGTGCGATTAGTTTTTATAGTGTCATTTCCACTAATGGAGAGGTATTTCGATTTCGTTTTTTCTCATTTCACAAGAGATAGTTCAGCTATCAAAAACAAAGACTTAAATTTAACAAACTACACTCGCGAGCAAAAGTTTGGAATCAGTTACTTGAAATAGGTTCCGCGTGATCTTGCTTACTAAATAAATTTTTAATAATCATAAAAATGACATGATGTTAAAGGTGCAACTGTCCACTTTAAATCGATATAAAATTAATTCATATCGAGCCCGTAATTGTGGAGTTATCCCGGATTAAGTGAAGGAGATAGGAAAACAAGGAAATAGGGAAAAATAATGAATGAATAAAACAACAAAAATTATTAAATAAAAATTTTATTTATCTTTAAAAATAAGTGTCAATATTTTGTGTTCCCTCCCCTCGCCCTAATAACTGCTCCAAGACGATTCTTCATAGACCTGATCAGCTTCTGAATTGATTCTTGTGGAATACCTTCCCACTCCTCAATCAACGCTGATTTCAGCTCATTCAGACATGAAGGAGCAGGAGTTCTGGAACGAACCTTCCTCTTCAGTTCATCCCACACGTGCTCAATGGGATTCAAGTCAGGGCTGAGCGCTGGCCAGTCCAATGTGGCAATACCAACTTCTTCGAGGTATTCCGTTGTTACACGGGCAGTGTGACAACGAGCGTTATCGTGCATAAGGAGGAAGTCATCACCGATGTATCCCGCATAGGGAACGACATGTTCCAGGAGAATATCGGAAATGTACCGGTCCGAAGTTAGACCGCCTCCTCGTCCCCCGCCAGGCACGAAAACAAGCTCGGTTTTACCATCGAAGGAAATGCCGGCCCACATCATACAAGAGCCGCCCCCATAAGCCACTGTTTCAGCGACACAGCACTGTGCAAATCGCTCCTCAGGCCGCCTGTAGACCCGTCCTCTTCTGTCGCTACCGTGCAAACACATCCTGCTTTCGTCGGAGATCAGGACTTGCCTCCATTGCTCAACCTCCCAATCAAGATGGGTGCGAGCAAACTGAAGGTGTGTTTGTCGGTGAGCTGGCGTGAGTTTCGGGCCTGTGGTAGGCCTTTTTGGAGTCAGATTCGCTTGCTTGAGTCGTCGACGAACTGTCCACTCGCTGGCTGCTACCCCACGAACATCTCGGAGCTCCTGTTGGACGTCGACACCAGTCAAATGCCGATTTCGGAGAGAGGTTGACACGATAAAACGGTCATCCCTCTCCGATGTGCACCGGCGCCGTCCAGATCTTGGTCTCGAGATAAAGCCACCAGTCTCCCGAAAGCGCTTATAAACTTTCGAAACACAGGATTGGCTTATGTGGAGCCGACGAGCGACAACCCGCTGGCTGAGCCCTTCTTGCAATAGGGCTACGATTTGTGCTGCTTCTGTAGGTGTTGTCTCCATTGTCGTACAAGGTAAAGGGTCAAAAGTGGCGGAGATGTGTACCGGTCAACGTGTGAAAGTCGACTGATAAAGAAAATCCAATAACAGGTGCTTTTATAGGGGGTCAATAGGTCGCAACTCGTGACGTATCAAACAATTGAAACACGTCTTTTTCGATACACCTTCACTTAATGTGGAATGGCTCCATAAATACTGGCTTGTTTTTAATGAATTCGGTATCAGTTTAAAAGTAAAGAGTTGAACCTTTAAAATGATGTCATTTTTACGATTATTAAAAAAGTATTAACTACTCAAGATAACGCGCAACCAATTTCAAGTAACTGATTCCAAACTTTTGCTCGCGAGTGTAGATTAAAGTGTTTAAAAAAAATTAAAATGAAATTAATTTTATTTCATGTTTGATTAGCCACAGAGTAAAAAAAATGTAGGACGCTCATCGTGCCCATCATCTTAAAAACTTGTTTAGCTATTCTAGATTCCAAAAAGGTCATAGGCCTAGGCATTCTGAATATGTTTAATTTTATGACTAATAAAAATTCTTTCACTATAAAAAATAATCGCACTTGAAAATTTTCGAAAAAAACAAAAACAATAAATATCTCTGAAACCGTGATATTTTTACTAAGGTCAAAATTTGTGGTAAGGGAGGCCATGATGAAGTTCATCTATAGTTACAGGTTTATCCATTCCCTGTATACCTGCATAGTAAATTTAATGGTTAGGAAGTAATGGCCACTCATCCTAAACGGTTCATTACTGTCCAACAAACTATGCTATCCAAATTCACAAGGTGAAACCTACGATAGATGTTATTAGATATGACAGAGAGTCCGCAGCTTTCGGCGGGCGCCGGAGCAGGACGCCCGTTGCGGACCCTTTCGCGGCAGAATACGTCGCGGGCTGCCGCACCGCACTCCCGCTTAACCCCACACAGACCACAGTACAATTTTTATCGCACTGGTTGGTGTACAGTTGTAGTCTATTAGTCTATTGTAATAAACTATTATGTTGATTTTACTATCTAGCCATAAGACGACATAGACAAGAGAAATATAGACAGCCAATCAGCCCATGTCACTGATTTTCAATAAACAGCTCCACTCGTGTGGACACATAGAAGAAATCCACATATCCACAATTAACTGTTAAGAAAACCAGGAGCTTATCCGTTGTAAATAAAACATGTCTAACTTTCAATTCAGCAACCCTTTAGAATCTCAAGCCAAAACTAACACGAAAGAGTTCTGCAGACCTAACATACTGAATTATGTCAACCGAGCAAGTTCTGACCCACAACTAAATGTTTCAAAAAAACTAACAATTGCCTCGGAAAATCGGAAACAATTAATAGGAATACCAACTAGACTTAACAAACAAAATCAAAAAAGGAAAAATCTCCCTGTTCGGCCGGTCCCCGCGGGAGCTATAGACCACCACCCTCTAACGACAAAAAGAAATAAAATACTCAATATTGAAACCTTAAATACGAGAACCCTTAGAACTGAAGAAAGCCTATATGAGTATGAGAAAAAGCCCTTGAAGAAATAAAATGGGATATTCTGGGTATTAGTGAGATGCGAAGACTAGGAGAAAAGATTGAGGAACGCACTGACTACATACTATTTCACAAAGGTGAAACAGCTGGCCAAAGAGGAGTAAAGTTCATAATCAAACAGTCAATGAAACAATACATACAAGAGCTAATAGGAATCTCAGACCGAATAGCCATTCTTAACATTGACATACCAGGATACCAAAAACTATGGTCAATTATACAAATTTATGCTCCAACAGAACAAGCAACAAAAACAGAAATCAAACTTTTCTACGGAGAATTAACACAGACGTTAGCAAGATATTCAAACAGCCATATTATTCTAATGGGCGATTTTAACGCTCAAGTCGGAGCGAAGCAATGCAAAGAAGAATACGTCTTGGGAAACTTTGGCCAAGGTAAAAGAAGTCCACATGGTGAATTGCTGGTCGAATTTTTATTACAATACAACCTAACGCTCTTGAACAGTTAATATATGAAAAATCAAAAGAATAAGTGGACGTGGATCTCTCCCGATGGCAGAACCAAAAATGAAATTGACTACATAACAACAAACTATCCAAAAGCCTTCACAGATACATCGGTGTTAAGTAAATTCAATTTCAATACAAATCATCGTATGGTAAGATGCAACATAAAAATAGAACCACCAAAGAAATCTAGAAAGTATTTTGCTCTACAAACTACAAAGAAACACAGCGAAGAAACCTTAAAAAAGTAACACAGTCTCTTATTGAATCAGCTACAGAATTATCTACGAGTAACGTAGATGCTCAAACAAAATATGGAATGCTAGAAAACCTACTAACTAAAACAAACGTTGAGAATAGCAGGAAAAGCAAATACAAACTAAGTGATACAACGCTACAACTTATAGAAAAAAGAAGAAACCTACTTTCAAAACATCCTAAAAAAGACAATATTAATAGTATAACAAAATTAAGTAAAAAAATTAGAGAGAACATCAGGAAGGATAGGAAGACCAAAAGACTACAAACACTAGAAAAGCTTATAGCAAAAACAGGAGGAGTGAAAAAAGAGCTCAGAGAACTGAGAGAATCAAATAAAGAATGGATACCAAAACTAAACCGAAAAGGGACTACTTCTACTTCTTCAAATAGAAAAAGCATAAACGAAATAGCTACAAAATTTTACCAGGACCTTTATTCGAATGTGAAATATTATTTTAAGATGGAAAAAGCTCCAGGTCCAGACAAAGTCACAAACGAACTTCTCAAAGGCACCCTTGAAGAACTATTACCAATACTTACTTCATTATTTAATGAAATACTTACAACGGGTCTAATCCCAACACAATGGAAGACATCAAACATTATTCTTATATTTAAAAAAGGACAAAAGGAAGACATAGGGAACTACAGACCTATAAGTTTGATGTCTAATATCTACAAGGTATTCTCCAAAGTTATCCTGGAAAGAATAAGTAAAATACTAGACGAAAACCAACCACGGGAGCAAGCTGGCTTTCAACAAAAATACTCCACACTGGACCACATACACACAGTAAAACACTTAGTTGAAAAATATAATGAGTATAATAAGAAAGTCTACATGGCATTTATCGATTACTCAAAAGCCTTCGACAGCATAAGGCACAAGGCGATATGGGATAGCCTAGAACAGCAGGGGATTCCTTTTAACAACATAAATATTCTCTTATAAAGAACATCTACTCTAAATGCGAAGCGAGGATCCAACTAGATACGTTGGGTAAAAAGTTCAAAATTGAGAGAGGAGTAAGACAGGGAGATCCTCTATCACCAACATTATTCTCGGCTGCTCTGGAAAGCATCTTCCGCAAACTGGATTGGAAAGAATACGGTCTCAACATTCAAGGTGAAAAACTGAACCACCTAAGATTCGCAGACGATATAGTCCTATTTGAGGAAAATGGAATCTAAACAGAATGATAAACTCATTAAATGACGAAAGTATGAAAGTGGGCCTATGCATGAACAAAGATAAAACAAAACTACTTACAAATTCTGAACCAGTAGTTATAAGGATTGACAACCAACCACTTGAATATGTACCAGATTACATCTATTTAGGACAGATAATATCTCATAAAGATCAAATCACTAAGGAAATCGAGCGAAGAACAGCAAACGGGTGGAAGAAATACTGGTCCTTGAAAGAAGTCTTTAAATCCAAAGAATTAAGTATGCAAATAAAAAAGAAAGTCTTCAACACATGTATACTTCCGGTCATCACCTATGGATGTGAAACCTGGGCTCTCACCAAACACCACAGAGAAAAGTTGGAACGATGCCAGAGAGCTATGGAGAGAAGTTTGATAGGAATAAGGAGACAGGACAGAGTAAGATGTAGCACTATAAGGGAAAAAACCGAAGTTGCCGATATAATATCCCGAATAGACCAACAAAAATGGAGATGGGCGGGTCACATGATTCGAGATCCACAAGAGAAATGATGCAAAAGCGTCTCTGACTGGTATCCACGAGATGGCAAGAGAAGTAGAGGACGCCAACAAACAAGATGGGAAGACGACCTAAAACTCACGGCTGGACACCATTGGAGAAGGGTAGCGCATGAAAGGTGCCAGTGGAAATTGTTAGAGGAGGCCTATGCCAAGAGGCAAACTGAGCTTCGGGATATATTATAATAACAAAAACATATTTATATTTACACAACCAAGAAGTTCAGAATAAAAAGGCTTATTATTATTATTATTATAACTTTCAATTAAGGAGAGCAGACTTTTTATAGGTATGTACATGATGACAATGAGGATCAGTCATGTTTTTTGTGGGGGTAGGCAGACTTATGGCGACAAAAAAACCAGTAAATACTGTGAAAAAATTATTTAAATCGGATTAAAAATACAGCAACTTTAGTGCATAAGTTTTAGAAACGCGCCCGAGAATGAAGCGACTCGCTGTGACGTCATCTGTTATGATCGGTTCACAGTGCGGTTTGAACGGCAGCGCAGTCGGCCAGAATATTTGATTTTTACGCGTTATTGCCGTTCGTATTTAGTTTATTTGATTATAATGTCATTATACAAATATTGTATTGTGGCAAAATGCAAAAATAATACCGTTACTACACCCAATAAACTATTTTTTTCTGTTCCGAGAGATGCAAAGATAAGCAAAAAATGGTGTAAAATAATGAGAGACGATAAAACTCCTCTTGCAAGCAAAAGTATTTTGTACTGTTGCGAAGATCATTTTGATGTAAGAATTGTGGTATCTAACGCTAGTACAGTTAAAAAAAATTATTCGTAGGTAGGTAAAATAAATACCTATAAAAGTTAAAATAAAATTTGATGGAGATTCTCCTAAAATCCCACAAATATTATAAACGGGAAAGTTTTTACATTTGTTTGTTACTCAGTCACGTGGAAACAACTATACCATAAATAAAATTAATTTTAAAAAGTGTCTATTTATTTACTCCTACATACTAGTGTATGATCGTATACAACTTTGATACATAACGGCTTTGTGTATGCCGGAATGTCGACTCAATGCTCATAATAAGTAATCCGACCACTTAGGTTTTGAAGAGCCAGGGCCGCACTTGAACTATAACTTCTTTATTTTGATTGGATCGTTATCGTAATCAATGAACCAATGCTATAGTATAAAGATAATAAATTTATATTTTTTTAGCTCTTTTGACTGTACCTACTGCTTTCCTCTTCTATTATGATAAGTAAAAATATTGAGAATTCACTAAATTTTCTATTGTAAACCATCCATTATCAACCCCACTGCTGGACAATCTTATCCAGCACAATCCCACTGCTGGGAATCATGCCCAGCATCAGCCCACTGCTGAACAATGTTGTCCAGCACATCCCAATATTGTCCAGCACATCTCAATGCTGGAAATCATACCCAGTATTAGCCCACTGCTGAGAATCATGCCCAGCACCAGCCCACTGCTGGGAATGTTACCCAGCACAAACCTACTGCTGGACTATGTTATCCAGCAAAATCCCACTGCTGGGAATCATGCCTAGCACCAGCCCACTGCTCAACAATCATGCCCAGCACCAGTCCACAGCTAGGAATAATGCCCAGCATCAGCATCCCAATGCTGGAAATCATACCCAGTATCAGCCCACTGCTGAGAATCATACCTAGCACCAGCCCACTGCTGGGAATGTTACCCAGGACAAACCTACTGCTGGACTATGTTATCCAGCAAAATCCCACTGCTGGGAATCATGCCTAGCACCGGCCCACTGCTCAACAATCATGCCCAGCACCAGTCCACAGCTGGGAATAATGCCTAGCATCAGCCCACTGCTGGGAACTCTTGCCCAGCACCAGTCCCATTGATGGACACACCCATCTAGTACCAGCCCTCAGCTGGACACTGTCGCCCAGCACCATTTTATTTAAAAATAAACAAAATACTAAATTGTATTAAATACAAACAAATGAGGTACCTCGGGAATCACCTCTTTCATTTGACGATTAATTGTTAATGACTAATTACAAAATTTCATTAAATATTATTTTGTATGTGAAATGAAATCAGTCATCATCGGCTATGATCGCAGATTGACTCGACGAACTTGCCGAGACCGCTCGGACGACGTTACGAAATACCAAAGGTATTCGATTATCGGTTTCAATCGAACAAACTTAGCAAAATGCGTTTGCCGATGAGGTACAAAATCGCACCTCAGGTTATAAAAAACGACGACAAATCGAATATTGCGAAGGTGTGGTTAATCCCAATATTTGTCATGAAAACCTTATACCACAACAAGAATTTGTACGATGTGATGCTACAAGTTCAAATAAAAGTTCTAATATTGATCCTTTTGGAGATGAGATGCCTACATTTTTTTTATTTTTACTCCAGATTGCACAATATACCTATTCACTCACACTTATTCAATAAATCACTGAGTCCCTCGAAATTCAACTAAACTATTTAACTTAAATAAAAATGAAACAATTCACACGCGGCACAAGCGTCAAGTAAGGTGAATGAATATGATCGAGCGGTCGTACGGACCATAACAGATGACGTCATCGTAAACAATCAAGCTGGAGCGCGCGTTTCAAAGTAGCCATTCAGAAAAACTTTAATAAATCCATCATTTCTTAACGGATTTTAATAATTTAAAAAATGAAATGCTCAGTAATTTATTGCGCATACCATGTACTTAGTAAAAATCAGATTTGCTATTATGTGATTGATCCTCATTTGGAATTGTTGAAACTAGCTTTCCGCCCGCGGCTTCGCCCGCGTTATTTTTGTTTTCTGTTTTCCCATGGGAATTTTATATTTTTCCGTAGGAAAATTACCCTATATCATTCCCCTGGTCTCGAACTATTCCTATACCAACTTTTATCAAAATCGGTTCAGTAGTTTCGAAGCCTATTCAATACAAACAAACAAACAATCAAATTTTTTCTCTTTATAATACTATTATTGTTGAAAATGAATAAAATAGTAGTTTTACCAATGATTTCATTAATTTTGTTTCCAATGATAGTCCCTATACAACATGTTGATTAGATTGTGCAAAACCGGTATATAGTTTGTTTAGAATTGAAAGTAGAATTTATTCTACTTATAAAAAATAAACTTACTTACTTACAGTAGAATTAAGTAAAATAAAAAAGCAGCGTAGTTCAAAAATTAAATTTGAAAACAATTTGAACCATAATTTTTTATAATTATCATCATCACCACAGCTCATATACACCACCGAAGGGCTCGAGCCTACCCTATGTTAGGGTGATTAGGCCTTAGTCAACCCAGTGCGGATTGGTTGACTTCACATACACCATTGAATTTCTTCGCAGATGTATGCAGGTTACCTCACGATGTTTTCCTTCACCGTAGGAGCATCAGACAAATGTACATATGAAATACGAAAAAAACAAAAAACACATTGGTACGTGGCAGTCTCGATCCCGGACCTCCCGATTGGAAGGCAAGTGCCGAGTCCACAACGCTACTAACGCTCCCTTAATTAAAAAGATTAAATTACCTGTATAGTATATAACATTACTGCTGCAATATGAGGTGGTGTTTCATATTGCTCCAGCTTAATTTTTGGTTTACAAAAACCATCTAGCTGTTGAAGATGGCCCTGCAACGTCTTGAGTTTCATCACTGCCGTCATGATTTTATTATTTGCTCTCAAAACGAGGTAGCACAGGTAAAATTTGATTTCCAAAGGAAGAGTCTTGAGATACAAAAAAACCGCAAGAAGTGGCGTTAGCGTGCTGAAGAGCAGCGCGGTGACTAGTATTTACAATGTTTGCATCCGGTAGCTGAGGAAATCCCTGGTAAATAAAATAAGTATTAGAAAGGGAATTTTCATGTAAAAAATATTAATATAAGATCTTTGGTTTTTTATTTGTAGTCTTTAACAATCATTAATATGTAAATCAAATTAAAATTGTTTATTCAAAATTTGACATCATAAAGAGCACTTTTGAATGGACTAATTTTTATTTAACACCAATTCAGGGCATGATTTATCTGATATCTGTATGAAACTTATTAGTTAATTATTAATTTTACATTCATGTGTGGGATACAGCTGAAATTTTTAAATTAGGAATAAATAATAAATAAGTGTCCTATCTAAATTGAGTTTCAAATCCATTTTTCCAGATACTTGCAATTTAGGCTTGCCAGATGGCCAGGAAATCCAGAACTGTTTTGGAATTTTGCATCTTCAGATCCAGTAATAAGATTGCTGTTTCCGGATTAAAATACCTACCAGTTTTTTTATTATGTTAAAATTGTACTTACTTAGTGTCAAGTTAAAATTATATTGTACTTACAGCTGTGGCAGACACAGGTGGAATAGAGCACATAGGAAGCTGACTGACTGGATTTTGTTGTGCCAGGGATATGGTGGTAGCATTAAGATTAGAAGCTGCACCTTGCTTCAGTAGCATCTGCTTTTTCAACTGCAGCTCCTCCAATATCTTTCTGTTTGTCAACTCTACGGCATTAAAAGGCAAACTGAATTCGTTGTCACATCATAGCTAGAAATTCTATTCTATTCTTTGGGTGGTGGCGCTGTCCTTAAGGATTCCGCCAACTTCGAGTATTCCGCTTATTTATTTACAAAAATTTTGTATTATTGTTATTCAAAATACCATACTAACCTCTTTGTGCATTTGGTTGCGGAAACGCCATTTAATAAATATCCAGATTACCTGTTACAGAAAATCGGTTCTCTTCTTAAATCGGTTCTATAATTACCAAAAATCCAATAAAAATACAAATAATATTACTGCTAAAATAGAAACAAAAATATTTTTATTTTTTAATCAAGTTCACTGTCAGAAGTGTCAAATTGAACCACAAAGCTGCGTTCAGAACCTACGCTCGAGTGCACTCCGAGTGCACCCTGACAGCAACCGACCCGTTCAGAGCCTCGGGGTAAAAAACGCTCTCACAGGCGGTTAGTACACTCTGTGCCCGTTCAGAAGCTTCGAGTGATGCAACCAAACAACCGACTCAAGCGTAGGGTGAAAAACACTCTGACAGATTTTATGTCAAAGTCGATGTCAAAAATATGCTAATTATTTATTATTTTATTAAATAACACTACTTTGAACTCTTTTAAGCCTAATACAAGGGAAATATAGTGATTTCTATGTGTTGTAATTATTATTAAGCAGAAAAATGGATATTGACTGCTAATTTCATAGTAAGGATTAGTAATATTTTGCCCTTTGCTTGATCTTGATCAGCAAGATACAAACTAAAAAAAAATATTGCAACCGACCCGTTCTGAACCTCGGAGCGAGTGTGAAAAACACTCTCGGTTGCATTACTCTGACCCTCGGAACGCAACTCAGAACTATACCTTCCCTGCGGTCCGTAAAACGATAAAAGTGATAATATCGCGAATCCGACCAAAGTCACAACATAACCTACTGATTCAATAGCCCTTATATTTTGTGACGATTTAATTTGGTCGGATTCGCGATATTATCGCTTTTATCGCAATTCGGAACGCACCACCTGTCAGATTCAGGTTGCGGTCCGCATGACGATGATATCGTTATTATCGCGATAACAGCCGGTCCGCATGAACGTTAGCGCGTTCACGACATCTGTCATGACGTCATAGATGACGTCATTGGACCATGCCCCCGAGCGTTATCGTTGTGAGCGAACTGTCAAAAGTGTCAAATTAAACCGCTAATGCAAAAGTATTTTGAACTTTTGAGATAATAAATTATTTATAAAAAGTTAAGAAAAATGGATTTGGTTGAACTGGTTTTGTATGTTCTATTGTTACTCGTAGTATGCAGTAGTCTGCAGTTTTAGATGGTGACCTCTTAAATGTTTATTTTTGTCGTATTTAAACAACTTATCAAAGTGTGGTATATCATAGTGTCTGCGTTGCACTTTCTCTAGCATGCTTGAACTTGTTCGACAAACCACCGCTTCACTATTCCAGCAAACGGTTTTTCCCTACGTCGTCGCTTTATATTCGAGTTCCAGGTAGCTCAGTTGCAGCAACTTTGCTGCAGGTGAGCTCTGAAATGGTGGATCGACAAACTCTGAAACTTGTCCGACAAATTCTGACAAACTGCCGCCTATCTATATTAGCAAACAAATGTTCGCTATGTCGTTTGGTTTGGAGATCTGAGTGACCCGGCTGTGGTAACGTTATCCCAGCCGTGCCACATAGCCCCCTTAAACGCAAGCCCGATGAAATCTGAAACTTGTCCGACAATCTTCGAAAAACTGCCGCCTATCTATATCAGCAAACAGATTTTCACTAGGTTGTTTCGCTTTTGAGATCTGTGTGGCCCAGCTGGGGTAACGTTACCCCAGCCAGGCCACACATATCTCTGAAACGCGCAAGCGACAAACTAGATATTATAGCGGCATACTCAATCTATTTTGCACAGTTTTTTTTGTGGCCCAGCTGGGGTCAGCCACACGTCGGTTTGGGGCGTCACAAATAATGAGTTCAAATCTTCCCCTTTCTTAGCGTAAGTCCCAGCTCGTTTTTACACTGCTGGGCCTGTTCCCAGAGGGCACGATCCCGAGCATGTCTCCATCGGGGGCGGAGATGTTCCGGTGGGTAGTTTAGTTCTACTCGAGCGAGTCCTATTGGCATAACCAAGGGGCGGCCTTGTCAACTTTCAGTCCCTTGTGAATCGTAACGAGATTCCCCCGCCCTAAAAAAGGCTGATGTCGTTTCCATGCATTTTTTTTTGCGGGTCGACTGTGGAAAAATAAGGGGAAACTGTTGTGTAAGGGTGCCCCCTTACACAACAGTTATTTTTCCACAGTACATTAAAATTAAATTAAATACGAGGACTATGACTCGCGGCATCAACATTAACGGCGAGTAATGTACTCGCCGTTAATGTTGATTACAGACCCACCTTCGTTTTGCCGATAATGGTATCGATTCTGGCATGATTCTCTAAACCTAAAACTAAATTTGACAACAGTCTCTCCTTGTCATTTTGTATAGAGTATGACAAGGATAGACTGTTGTCAAATTTAGTTTTAGGTTTAGAGAATCATGCCAGAATCGACACCAGTATCGTAGTCATGGCTGAGACCGTGGAAGATCTAGGCATAATGCTCGAAGACCTCTGTAGAGTTTTCCAACAAGTGGGTCTTAAAATGAACATGGACAAGACCAAAATCATGGTGAATTCCCATGTAGTACCCACTCCTGTGAAGGTTGGCGGCTCTTCACTGGAAGTTGTTGACGAATATGTTTACCTGGGACAAATAGTCCAGCTCGGTAAGTCCAACTTCCAGAAAGAGGTAAATCGACGAATCCAACTCGGCTGGGTAGCGTTCGGGAAGCTACGCAGCATATTCTCGGCCAATCTACCGCAGTGTCTTAAGACGAAAGTCTTCAATTCGTGCGTGTTGCCAGTGATGACGTACGGAACTGGGACGTGGCCGCTTACAATGGGTGTCATCAGAAGGCTCAATGTCACTCAAAGGGCAATGGAGAGGGCTATGCTCGGGGTTTCTCTACGCGATCGCATCAGAAATTAAGAGATCCGTAGAAGAACTAGAGTCACCGACATAGCCCAAAGAATTGCAAACCTTAAGTGGCAGTGGGCAGGACACATAGCTCGCAGGACTGACGGCCGTTGGGGCGAAAAGGTCCTTGAGTGGCGGCCACGTACCGGGACACGCAGCGTTGGTAGGCCCCCCACAAGGTGGACCAACGATCTGGTGAAGGTCGCGGGAAGCCGCTGGATGCGGGAGGCGCAGGACCGATCCTTGGGGGAGGCCTATGTCCAGCAGTGGGCGTCTCTTGGCTGAAATGATGATGATGATGATGATGATGACTACGCCACAGATTTTAAACCCTCGCCTCTAATATAGCTTTTACAACTTCATCTTTCTATTGCTATTAACAGATGTGATCTCCCTATCCCCGTTGGCGTGAATGACGACAACGATTTCCCTTCAGCCATATTGGTAACTGTTTGTTTGTTTTATTTCTTTGTATGACATCGAAACCAGTGGCAAAAGAACTCATCTAGATATCATTTCAAGTGTTAGATTTAAAACCCCATTCACGTTACGTTTCGCCATTGTAAAAAAAATTTTTGGAGGACCACCCTTATCACTTAGTGCGGGGGTTCCCAAACTTTTCCAAGTCGTAGCACACTTAGAAAATTTGTAATTTCTTATGGCACCCAAAAAATTTATTTCTATTTCTTATAGTGGGGACGTTAAGTCACTTTTTTGGCCACAACCTTGCATTTCGTGATTAAGCTCCGAAACTTTGCACGAATGTTGCACGTACCCTCAATACGTACCTTCAATTTAAGGGCCCATGGCGCGAAACATAGCAAAAAGGCCGTTGGCGTTTTTGATATTTTACGTTAACGTTCCAGTTAACTGACCGGGAAAAAATAAATTTAAATTCTTAAATTATGTGTTTACACAATCACCGTCACCATTTTTCAAATTTACATACCATTTCGTTAAAAAATAGCATCAATTTTACTTCAAATTTGGGTTACACACATATACCGTTCGTGATTTTTAGCTTCATTAATTAACCCTATTGTATTTTCATTTAACAAATATATAGAACAAGGGTAAGCAAAACACTGACACCGTGGTATTTTTTTTAATTATCGTATATTGATTTTTATATGAAATTTTTTACATACATTTATCGATTTTCTTACAAATACTTGGCTCGGGTGCGTCGAAATTCAGTGTCAGGGGGGGTCAGCTTTCTAATTGACCAATGCCAACAATGGCACGATTTGCAAAAAAGGGAAGGCGCTCTACGAAAGAATGAGATAATCGATTTTTTTTTACATGCCAGGATTCAATACGGACTTACCATTCTGGTAGGTTTTGTTATATAAATGATAACTGAGTATTTAAAAAGTAATTTGAAAAATAGAAATCACGGGCCATGAATTTTCAACATCACGATTCTTACAATATTGTCTAATTTCAGACAAGCGAACCTTTCGTTAACAATTTGTTAATGAAAGGTTCAACCAAATTAACATCAAATTATGGTAGGAATTATATTTTATGTAATGGCATCTAGCTTTCTTATCATTTTAACGCTGTTTTTTTCTGTAATGTGTTCTTTTCTGTTTATTTTGTGACTTTGTCAGTTTATTTTGTGTTTATTTTTAAATTGTGAGTGTCCTTTGCGAAATTGACGCATTTTGCTGTGAATTCATTAATTACAATCTAAGAGATAAATGACTTTCGTAAGCGAAATTGACGCTTTCGTGTTATTACCTCAGATTACGATATAGAAACTCAATACTTTTGTGTGATATTGACGCTTTTTTGTGTTGTTTTTCCACCATGGTTGGAAAAGGAAGTGTAAAGTGCGCAAAATGAGGTGTAACGTCAAAGGAAATTATCTACTTCTTTGACCTTTCACAGGTTTCCACTCCCGTCGATTCATGGATCTCTGAAGTAAGTGTATTATTTTGTACTTATTTACACTTACTAGTTAGAACTACGTCTATAAAATAGTGTAGCCTCGAAATCATAATACCTACATTAATTCTGATAACCTCAAATTACCAAAAATTCTGATAACCTCAAATTACCAAAAATATGACAGATTTCCCATATCATAAAACATCTAAACAGATCCCTATATAGATTTATGGATATATAGTTTATACGGTTTTGTCGGCTTTTAAATAATACATAAATTTTCTTTTCAGAGCCAGAGTTAGGGCAATATTTTGCTATCCCAATGATGATTGGACTTCAGATGAATCATTGCTTAAGCTGTATAAACAGCATAAGATGCTATGCAGAAATCATTTTGATGATTCATCATTTACTAGCAGTGCCAAAACAAGATTGAATAAGTTTGCCATTCCAGCAGAAGCTCAAAATATTTTGTCCCAATTACTCAAGTAGGTAAATTTGGTATTTAATAACAGTTTGATTTTGTTAAGTGAAATAGTCAAACTTATCAACTAAAATAGAGAACACCAATCTTTATTAAACACGAAGTTCTGTATACATGTAATTGCGATCCACAAATTGGCCGTGGTCCGAATTGAATATGGTGATATTTGCACTGTTTGCATGCAATCATTTCGGACCACTTTAATAGCACGATCGTGTGCACGTCTATCAATGTCATTAATTAAAAAGTCTTTTTTGACTTAACATTAGTGAAACATTTCATGGCAAAATCTTAAAAGTTTTTACAGTCAGTTAATTAAGTTTTATCAACTCAAAAGTTAATAAATATTAAGTGACATATTTTATTTCAAATCGTCTTAACGTCAAAATTTGAATTTGACATTTGCACACACAGTGCATTACCTTGTTTTCGTGAGCACTGATAGCACCGCTTCGTGACGTCACTCATGACGTGACATTGCTTTCGTAAGGTACACGTCGGTTCAATTCGGACCGGATTGTTTGCACGCTATTGGTGCCAATTGTGCATAATAGCTCAATTTGGACCACGGGGATTGATAGTTTTTCTAAAGAATTCAATTTTTACCTGGCCTAGAATTCACTAGTCAGTTGGATTGGATAAAATATTTTTGTTTATTAAACCTGTTTTATAGAAAATAATATTTCTTAGAAACAATGTCAATTAATAAGCATAAAATGTTACAATTCCAGGAGACCACACAAATGGTACTTCTCAGTGTTCTATATCTTTAGAGCACTCAAGTGAATATAACCTTCAGAGCCATTTGACCAAGGTAATTCAATTATTAATAATTCTCAAGGGTAGATTAATCTTCACTTCACTTCTTTATGTATATGGCAATCGGCCATAAACACAACCATTACTGCCAAACTCAAGTTTTGGATAATATACTTGTTTATGAATTTACTTTTAAAATATGGCTGAAAGTATAAGAGATTGTTTTGAGTTACCTGAAATAGGACAAAAAAGACCTCACAATAACGTTACAACAGGGCTTTAACATTTAATGTATATGATATTGTATAGGATATAGGATTTGTTGGACAATTAAATATAATCTTGGAGTGTATTAGAGTTAATATTAGAAGGCAATTTAAAAACAAGACTACAATTATATTGATTTCTCTGTAATATCTATTATCAAATTACCAGAATATTAATTTGTTTTTATAATCTTATATTATAGGTGAAGCTAAATGGAGTCACAAGAACTTTTTAATATAGAAAAAAAGAAGTTTTTGCTCCAGCATTGACCCAGCAACTCCTTCAACCGAATGGCAAACAGAAAATGAAAGTTCAGCTAGCTGCTCAAGTCTTAAGTCATTCTCTCGCGTCAGGATTATTTGTTAAAGTAGCTCAAAGTAAGTTTGTTGTTAGCTCTTTCTGAGCTCTTGCGACTGCTTGACTGACTGCTTCCCGTATGATTCCCAAAACCTTATCATGACGTCGCGAGTTATGACCCTTTGCTAAAAGAACTTTGCATCCCACCAGTATGTGCCTAGCTGTTCCTGATGCTTCACCCCATGTATAACATGTTTTCTTTTCTGTGGCTATTCCCCATCTTGCTAAAATTACATTGGTCTGGGAGAGACATCTGAATGGCGTTAAAATACAATTTCAGAATTGCAGGCTGGTCACCTGCAATTCATAGAGTAGGGTTTGCCGCTTTAGAACCGGTGGAATGCAGAATTCACCTAATTGTTGTGCCAGAAGTTAACTAGTACGAATTGGTATATTGGCCAGTCTGTCTTCCAGAATCTTATTTATTACAGCAAGTTAACTACTGTTATACTAATGTATATTAAAATAAGGTTAGCTGCTGAATTTTACTGGCTATAAAATAAACTAAGATAGTAATGCCTTTGTTCTAATGTACTACCAATATCAATGTTTTTTTGTTGAAAATAACACAAATCCAACATGGCGGCACTGTTGCCCATACTCCATTAAATATCATAGGTCAGAATGTCATTTCATATTATATGAAAAAATTCCTTTTAACATTTGAAATCTATTGTTTACTTTCAGATGAATTACCACAAGATGCCTCAGCGACTGCGACACTGATCTCAAATTTGGACCAGTTATTCGACGCTATGAATGGTGACACGCCAGACAGAAAAAGAGGAAAAAAATACCTTACCAACATGTCTTCAAGCAGCCCTCATTTAGATTTTTTAATAAAATTATAGTTTTTTTCACGGAAATGAAATTTTTAGGGGCAAGAAGTAAGCCCCCTTCACAAGATGGCTGGTTGAGGACGATGAATGGCAATCAAGCGCATATTTAATAATTTAAACAAATATAATATTGACACAAAGTGGCCAAAGGCTCAATTAAGATCCCCTCGAAAACTGTTTTGGTTGCATTTGAAGTAACTGTGGATGTAATCCAAACCTGACTTCAATTCAATATATTGCAACATTGAAAACTAGCATAATAACAAATCTAGTTATTAATAATAAAAACAGAAACTGAAACATGGATGATAATATTGATATACTAAATAATTTCAAAGTGTTTCTTCATAAAGGGTGTGCACAACGAACAATTGATGCAGATGTTTTTATTGAAGGTGTAGAGAGTTAGATATACCTCAGTGTTCTGGAGAAAAGTATGTGCAAGTATGTGCATATGTGTGCGGCTTTATAGCTGAAAATATAGATAACAATTGCGAACATTGTAAAAAAAAATATGCTTGCTGATCCAAACACTGAGGTTTCTCGTTTATTTATTATTACATCCTTTAAAGAATATGACGACATAAGATGCAGTTTGAAATACATCCAGCCCACTTTCTGTGAAAAGGTTGAAAATGCTGCAAATTTTAATACTTATTTAAAAGAAAATGTGCATGTAAAGGCACTTTAACAAAATTTATTACAAATATGCGATAATTTAAATAAAGATTGGCTGAAGGGGTGTGAAGAACATTTTGAAATTAATTTGAAAAAAAATTATGTATATATTTTTTTAAATGGCTTTATTATAACTTACTTTCAACTATTTCTTTAAAAAAAATGGTAAATGTTTTGCCCAAATCTATTATAGTATATTGAGAGTACAGTTGCTATATGCCTGAAACGGTTTTGTATTATTAAAAATCGAGGTTTTGTTGAGGATGCTTCTAAAAAACCCGTATCGAGAGAAATAAATATTCTGAAACATATTTATAAGCTTGTATTATTTGGCATTGCTACGAAATTCCCTATTCCTATTAAGATTTGGCGTTTTTATATATTTTTTGGTACCTGCAGAACCCGGAATCGAAAATTCTATGACTTAGCTGATACCGGAATTTCAATAAGCGTATATAACAATTAATTAAATCAATCATTTAATTGATTGTTTTTTACGCCTATTGAAATTCCGGTATCAGCTAAGTCATAGAATTTTCGTAAAGCAAAAATCAAAAACACTATTTAAATCTCCCGCGTACAAAAAGTTTCCGATGGCATAAACGGGAGCGCTAGTGAGCGCGATGTAAGCATTTTTGAAGTATGAAGTTGCCGTTCTTCCCTTTAGGGTATTTGTGTTCTGTGTTCAGTGTGCAATCAAGACTCGAAGTGAGAGCACGTCGCTTTGAGCTAGCTCCCGGTTACGTAATTATTTGTGTATGTATACGACGCGAAGTCCTACGGAGTAATCGGAGAAGTTGATAACTAACAATTTTATTATTTGTGGCTGCCGTACGAAAAACCTTCAACCTTTTTACAAGCTTTTATTTATCTTTTGCATGTTCGGGTCTAATCTTGCGAGTTAAATTTGACTCACTTCCCGGTTTCCGATTAAGCTGAAATTTTGCATGCATATGTATAAATATATTATGATGACGACATGGAGCTGATCTGATGTTGGAGCTGAAAGGTGGCCATAGGAACTCCGCAATAAAACGACATAGCCCCATCGAGTTTGAGCTCGTTTGATTCGTATTGACGAGAACTTTGATCCTATATGGTAACCAGGGTCTGATGCTGAATCTGGAAGGTTGCCATAGGAACTCCGCAATCAAACAATGCAACCCCATCGAGTTTAGGCTCGTTTGATTCGTATTGACGAGTACTTTGATCCTATATGGTAACCAGGGTCTGATGCTGGATCTGGAAGGTGGCCATAGGAACTCCGCAATCAAACAACGCAACCCCATCGAGTTTGGGCTTGTTTGATTCGTATTGACGAATACTTTGATCCTATATGGTAAACAGGGTCTGATGCTAGAACTGGAAGGTGGCCATAGGAACTCCGCAATCAAACAATTCATTCCCATCGAGTTTGGGCTCGTTTGATTCGTATTGACGAGTACTTTGGTCCTATATGGTAACCAGGGTCTGATGCTGGAACTGGAAGGTGGCCATAGGAACTCCGCAATAAAACGACACAACCCCATCAAGTTTGGGCTCGTTTGATTCGTATTGACAAGTACTTTGGTCCTATGTGGTAACCAGGGTCTGATGCTGGAGCTGGAAGGTAGCCAAAGGAACTCCGCAATCAAACAACGCAACCCCATTGAGTTTGGGCTCGTTTCAATTGTATTGACGAGCATTTTGGTCCTATATGGTAACCAGGGTCTGATCCTGGAACTGGAAGGTGGCCATAGGAACTCCGCAATCAAACAACGCAACCCCATCGAGTTTGGGCTCGTTTGATTCGTATTGACGAGTACTTTGGTCCTACATGGTAACCAAGGTCTGATGCTGGAGCTGGAATATAGCCAAAGGAACTCCGCAATAAAACAACACAATCCCATCGAGTTTGGGCTTGTTTGATTCGTATTGACGAGTACTTTGGTCCTATGTGGTAACCAGGGTCTGATGCTGGAGCTGAAAGGTAGCCAAAGGAACTCCGCAATCAAACAACGCAACCCCATTAAGTTTGGGCTCGTTTCAATTGTATTGACGAGCGCTTTGGTCCTATATGGTAACCAGGGTCTGATCCTGGAACTGGAAGGTGGCCATAGGAACTCCGCAATCAAACAACGCAACCCCATCGAGTTTGGGCTCGTTTGAATTGTATTGACGAGCACTTTGGTCCTATATGGTAACCAGGGTCTTATCCTGGAACTGGAAGGTGGCCATAGGAACTCCGCAATCAAACAACGCAACCCCATCGAGTTTGGGCTCGTTTGAATTGTATTGACGAGCACTTTGGTCCTATATGGTAACCAGGGTCTGATGCTGGAACTGGAAGGTGGCCATAGGAACTCCGCAATAAAACGACACAATACCATCGAGTTTGGGCTTGTTTGATTCGTATCGACGAGTACTTTGGTCCTATGTGGTAACCAGGGTCTGATACTATAACTGGAAGCTGGCCATAGGAACTCCGCAATAAAACGACACAACCCCATCGAGTCTTGTTTGATTCGTATTGACGAGTACTTCGGTCCTATATGATTTTTCTTGATGAGTACTTTGAGCCTAGCCTAGATAATATCCATACGCAACCCCATCAATTTCTTTTGTGCGACCTTCCCCAATTTAGGTGTCAAATGAAAGAGCTTGAATTGTAGAATGAATTGTAGAATATAGTATATTCTGAAAGACAATCTAATACAAGATGGCCGCCGTCACAAATTGACAGATTATTTTTATGTACATCATCATCATCATCACAGCTCATATACGTCCCCACCGAGGGGCTCGAGCCTACCCTATGTTAGGGTGATTAGGCCTTAGTCAACCACGCTGGCCCAGTGCGGATTGGTCGACTTCACATACACCATTGAATCTCTTCGCAGATGTATGCAGGTTGCCTCACGATGTTTTCCTTCACCGTAGGAGCATCAGACAAATGTACATATGAAATTCGAAACGAAAAACACATTGGTACATGGCGGGTCTCGAACCCCGACCTCCCGATTGGAAGGCAAGTGCCGAGACCACAGCGCCACCGACGCTTCACAGCGCCACCGACGCTTCACAGCGCCACCGACGCTTTTATGTACAATCCCCACAATATGGGTCTGTATATGGAGTATCAAATGAAAGTTCGTAAAATACAGTACACCATGAAAAAAACTAAAACAAGATGGCCGCTATCACAAAAGATTTTTAAAAACAAGCTTTTATTTTAATGTCCTAAAAAAAGAAAATAAACTTTAATTTATTTTTTATTACAATCTAGCGAATGGCTTCAATGCACTAAAAAGTGCGTTGAGCACAAGAAAATATTCATTTCATATTTGTTTATTACTAAATTATTATATGTATATTATATAAAATAATTTGTAGATACAACTAACAATAAAGAACTCGGTAGTCATTAAAATATTTCGTATTATTTGAGTAGTTAGTTTAAAAAAGTTTTTTTAAAAACAAGCTTATATTATAATGCCTTAAAAGAGGAAAATAAACTTTAATTTATTACAAGATACATTTTCTTATAAAAATATAAAAGCTTGTCCCGAGAATTAGGATAAACAATAAAACAATTTAACTTGATTATTATATTTATTTTTTTGTAATAAATTACGTTTTGTACAGCATTGTCATACACACATGACAATGCTGTGCAGTCCTGAAATTTAAATGCATATATGATTCCTTTTTTGAAAAACTCGAATCCGTTATAACTGCTGCCTCACGGAAACTCGGTGTCCTGAACAAGGTGCGTAGGTATTTTGCACCGGACCAACTATGCCTGTTGTATAAAACTCAGGTTAGGTCTTGCGTGGAATATTGCTCGCACTCCGGCTCCGCTCAGTACCTCCTCGATGCTCTGGACAGATTGCAGCGTCGCGCTATTCGAATAATTGGCGATGTAGAGGCAACTAACACCCTCGAGCCTCTACAACTTCGATGTGACATCGCCTCTCTTAGCGCCTTTTACCGAATGTTCCACGGGGAATGCTTTGAGGAGCTCTTTAACCTTATCCCTCCCTCTCCATTCCTTAACAGAAACACGCGTAAGGGTCTACGGAATCATCCTTACACTGTATCCTCCTTTTCACACCGTACCAAGAAATTCCAAGATTCCTTCTTCTTTTTTTTTATTGCTACTAAGTTGGCAAAAAAGCAAACTGCCCACCTGATGGTAAGTGGTAACAGTCACCTATAATACATGTGTCTCGTGTGACATTCGCAGTAAAACTGCAACCCCCACAAGGGCCACAGTGTACGTTGCCAACTTGTGACTTAAGATGTAAAGTCACGGTACCCAGTAATTTCAGTACCATATCTTACCCTTCAAACCGGAACACAGCAATGCAAGCACTGCTGCTTTGCGGCAGAAATAGCTAAGACGGAGGTACCCAAGCACACGACCTTGGTACAGAGTCTCCCTCAGGTAAGTCTTCTGTCGTTCATCCCACACTTGGAATTCTCTACCTGCGCACGTGTTTCCTCCATCCTACAACATGGGTTCCTTCAAAAGAGGTGTGAAAAACATCTTTTAGGCCGGCAAGGGGCGGGCAGGTTCGATAGTGGATGTCCTCCCTCCTCTATCTGTCAACTCATTTGGGCCTCTTTCACCGCTTAACATCAGGCGGGAAGAGGTCATTTGCCAGGCCCTCCATAAAAAAAACTGTTTAAGTACCTTGCCCGTATGTATTTACTTGGTAAGCCTTAAATAAATAAATATTGGTAATTCTAAGAAAAAAATATTTGTTTTTTATAAAATGGGTAAATCTTGCGACAAGCTTTTATATTTTATTAAAAACTAGCTGTGCCGGCGAACTACGTTTCCCCATAATATAAAAAATAGTTTACGACCTATTCTCAGATCTACCGAATGTGCACAAAAAATTTAATAAAGATCAGTCAAACAGTTTCGGAGGAGTTCGGTAACAAACACTGTGACACGAGAATTTTAAATATAAGACTAGCTGTGAACTACGTTTCGCCATAATAATTGTATAAAAAATAGTTTACGACCTATTCTCAGACCCACTGAATATACCATTGATTTACTACCAAACGTAGATAACGCATGAACGTTCGAAAAGTGGGCCGGTGAAGAACTGCCTCGTGCAGTTCTTTTCCATGCGTTGGAGCGACAACGCGATAAGCAATTTTGAGCATTATGTTTGAGAGTATAAAGTTGATATTTTCTTGTAGCAATTACTAAAACGTCAAATTTAATGTGGCTAGGTATGAAATGATGTAACTGCACACGGTTGTACTTCAAATAGTTGCCGTAATAATAAAGAATAAGGTTGAATTCGATAAATACGGTACTTTCTTTATGGTAATTTTAATTCGGGTGTGCATATTCAACTACCTATTTAACAGTGTACAAATGTATAGTCGATTAGGTGACAGATTTCAAGCGCGTTTTTGTATGAAGTGCTCTATCTACGTTTGGTAGTAAATCAATGGAATATACACAAAAAAATTCATAACGATCGGTCAAGCCGTTTCGGAGGAGTTCGGTAACAAACACTGTGACACGAGAATTTTATATATTAGATGTATCATGTAATAAATAAAATTTATTTTCGTCTTATTAGGGCTTTAAAATAAAATCCTAGTGTGGGGCGACTTTTTTATAAATCTTTTTACTATTATTTTATATTTTATCATTTTGTAACCGCATGGCCGCCATTACGAAACTCGACCAAAGTACTCGTCATTACGAAACAAACGAGCCCAAACTCGATAGGGTTATGTCGTTTTATTGCGGAGGTCCTATGGCCACCTTCCAGCTCCAGCATCAGACCCTGGTTACCATATAGGACCAAAGTACTCGTCATTACGAATCAAACGAGCCCAAACTCGATAGGGTTTTGTCGTTTTATTGCGGAGTTCCTATGGCCACATTCCAGCTCCAGCATCAGACCCTGGTTACCATATAGGACCAAAGTACTCGTCAATACGAATCAAATGAGCACAAACTCAATGGGGTTGTGTCGTTTTATTGCGGAGTTCCTATGGCCACCTTCCAGCTCCAGCATCAGACCCTGGTTATTATATAGAACCTAAATCCTCGTCATTACGAATCAAACGAGCCCAAACTCGATAGGATTATGTAGTTTTATTGCGGAGTTCCTATGGCCACCTTCCAGCTCCAGCATCAGACCCTGGTTACCATATAGGACCAAAGTCCTCGTCATTACGAATCAAACGAGCCCAAACTCGATAGGGTTATGTCGTTTTATTGCGGAGGTCCTATGGCCACATTCCAGCTCCAGCATCAGACCCTGGTTACCATATAGGACCAAAGTAATCGTCAATACGAATCAAATGAGCACAAACTCAATGGGGTTGTGTCGTTTTATTGCGGAGTTCCTATGGCCACCTTCCAGCTCCAGCATCAGACCCTGGTTATTATATAGAACCAAAATCCTCGTCATTACGAATCAAACGAGCCCAAACTCGATAGGATTATGTAGTTTTATTGCGGAGTTCCTATGGCCACCTTCCAGCTCCAGCATCAGACCCTGGTTACCATATAGGACCAAAGTCCTCGTCATTACGAATCAAACGAGCCCAAACTCGATAGGGTTATGTCGTTTTATTGCGGAGGTCCTATGGCCACCTTCTAGCTCCAGCATCAGACCCTGGTTACCATATAGGACCAAAGTACTCGTCATTACGAATCAAACGAGCCCAAACTCGATAGGGTTATGTCGTTTTATTGCGGAGGTCCTATGGCCACATTCCAGCTCCAGCATCAGACCCTGGTTACCATATAGGACCAAAGTACTCGTCAATACGAATCAAATGAGCACAAACTCAATGGGGTTGTGTCGTTTTATTGCGGAGTTCCTATGGCCACCTTCCAGCTCCAGCATCAGACCCTGGTTACCATATAGAACCAAAGTCCTCGTCATTACGAATCAAACAAGCCCAAACTCGATAGGGTTATGTCGTTTTATTGCGGAGGTCCTATGGCCACCTTCCAGTTTCAGCATCAGACCCTGGTTACCATATAGGACCAAAGTACTCGTCATTACGAATCAAACGAGCCCAAAGTCGATAGGGTTATGTCGTTTTATTGCGGAGGTCCTATGGCCACCTCCCAGCTCCAGCATCAGACCCTGGTTAACAAATAGGACCAAAGTACTCGTCAATATGAATCAAACGAGCCCAAACTCGATGGGGTTGCGTCGTTTTATTACGGAGTTCCTATGGCCACCGTCCAGTTCCTTCATCAGATCAGCTCCATGTTATCATAATATTGCATTGTCACGATATACATATTATTATGTGCAAAATTTCAGCCCAATCGAAAACGAGAAGTGGTAAAATCTACATACATACATACAGTGCAAGCTAAATAAAAGCTTGTAAAAATAAAAGTTGATCAAACACATCCCTGTATTTACTATAGTATAACACAGTAAATAATAAACACCTTTTAAATTCAAAATTAACATGTACGATATTTTGCTAGGCGGCCGTACCGATTGCGCGACCGAGTGCGCTTGTGTGCGTGAGCGACGCACACAAACAGGGACTAGAGAAATTTACCTAAACTAGCTCGGGCTCGCGCGGATGGTGGGCCCTTAAGAGGTGAAGCCACGAGGGAGGCCCCTAGGCGGCGGATTGCTTACCTTCTAGGGGCTATTCAGCGAAAATCGCATTTATCGGCCTATTTTGTCCGTTCTTTCTACACGAGCGATGATTTTTCCGTCTAATAACCTTCAAACTACCCCAAAGTGAGAAAATATCACAATTATTTCTGGTTGTCTACCCTACAAAGGGTACAATTTGAAGTGTTTGAAAACGCCTCCAATCGCAATTTCGCGCTATTGACTCGTCTACTAAAACTTGTGAAGTCGAAATAAAAAATATGCGAGGTTGACTTTGAAAGTTCTCCACTCGTCAGGAAACAGTGGCTGGGTAAAAAACTCTGCTGGTCTATGAGAGCCTGTACGGAGAACCCTCCCAGCCGCGGCAGAAGCTTGTGCAGCATTTGTGCGCTGCAAATGCAAGAAGGATCCAAGAAATTTAAGGTGCACAGATCTTTGCAGATGTCTTTGTAATATTGTCGAAAAATATTCGTAAAAATTAAATAGTCAGCTCAATTTTTTTTTACATACGAATGGGAAGCTTTTGGAATTCATCTCACCAGATGGTAAGCGACGATAAAGGTGGAAGCGAGCTTCATCTGGACTCAACCACCGAGGAACTGACTATCTTACCTCTAATTGTCAGAACACACCAATGCTATAAACATTGTTATTATGGCGACAAACTTAGATAAGACGGTGGTAGCTAGCCAGGCGGGCTCAGAAGCCCTACCGTCAACCAAACTGAGTAGGAAGAAAAATTTCTGCCACCACAGAGAATCTAACCCCGGACCTCCCGCGATCAACACCCGGTGGTCTCAACCACTAGATCACGGAGGCGGTTAAAAAACCAACTCCAAGGTTTAAAAAAAATCAGCTGTTCCATACATTTAGGTTCAGTGGATGTTGAACATTTGTATGGAACAGCTGATTTTTTTTCGCGATTTCGAGATTGGTCACATAGTAAAAGTTGTTTATTTTGCTTGTCTAAACAAGCATACAAAATTTGGCTCCTGATGGAAAAATAAACAGGGTGGCCCAAAAAACGTTGACAAAGATTTTTTGGAATAATTTTTAATACCTTCAAGTTTATTACAAAATGAAATGTAAAATCAGAACGTCATTCATTAAACTATAAAAAACTAACTATCTTCAAAATATCCTTTTTTGGCTTTGATACACAGACGCAAACGTTTGCTAAAATTATCCACAATATACCGCAGCTCCTCCAACGTTATTTTTGCCCACTTTTTCGCAAGGGTTGCTTTCAGAGCGTCAACACTTGTATGTTTAGTGGCACAGGCCCCAATCTCTAAAATTGACCACAAACTATAATCCATTGGATTTAAATCAGGCGAATAGGGTGGCCACTCTCTTGAGCTTATGAATCCAGGAAAATTGTTTTTGCACCACTGCTGCACACTAAGGGCATTGTGAGATGGAGCAGAGTCTTGCCGGAATATCCAATGTTGGTTACCAAAATGTTGCTGACTCCAGGGAAGAACTACGGCTTCAAGAATGTCTTTTTTATTAGATTTCCTGATTCATTTTGACACCTTTTCCTATAAATATAAGGGGAGTTTTACCAGTAGAGCAAATACCACCCCAAACCATCACTGAATCCGGTTTTTGGAGGTGAGGAATGACTGCGGCCTCTCCAGGGCGTCTAGAAGAATATATTTCGACATTTTGATGATTATGAGCCTGTTCGATGCAAAAAAGTTTTTCATCTGAAAAAAGGATGTTTTCCCAGTTTTCAGTAGCGGCGCGCTTCCTAATCAAACGACATCTTTGAAGGCGAACTTTTTTATCTCTATCTTCAAGAAGTTGTGCTTTACGCAGTTTGTGCGCTTTTAATTTGAGGTCATCAACGACAATACGTTACACAGTCGAACGACACACCCAATTCCCGAGCCAGTTTTCGCACTGTAGTCCATGGATTGCGACTAAGCCGTTTCTTGATAATGTTGCAGAGCCTGGGAGTCCTAATAGTCCTCTTTCTTCCTCTCCCTGGGCGGTCTGCATCATGCCCGAGCTCATAAGATCGCTTAAGAGTCTTTAACAGTAGTTGACGGCTAACACTGAGGAATCGAACAATCTCACACTGTTGTTTTCCGTCTTCGTGTAAGGAAATTATTGACTCGCGTTGCGAAGACATGGCAAATAACAATAATAATTAAATATTTTTAAATAAACGATCCACTGCAAAACGTTACTAACATGTGAGAAAATATAAGAAAAAATAAAAAGGACATCGTACCGTGTTACATTTTAAAAAAAAATCCTTTTTAAATTTGTCAACGTTATTTTAGGCCACGGTGTACTTATTTGTTAAAAGTTTGGCCATGACGATTTAAATCTCTGTTGACTTTACCTTCGTGCGTAAGCTCAGCGGCGGTGCTGGACAAAACTCCCGGCCACTTACCAAATGTTTTCGTTTTCAAATAATTTTAAGGTTTAAGGGATACCTAAGAATAATTCACTTTTTAGACTTTTTACGATTTTCATTTTCAAAAATCTTATGATGATCAATAATGGATACTTACTGTTGTTCGTATAATTTTAGATACATCAAAGTCCAAAGCTGAAAATTATCATAATAATCATTACAATATGCAAAATGAAATAAATGTGTTAATTTTTCATATAAAAGCATTTATTTCAAAACAAAATGTAGGTAATATACTTTTTGATTCTTGGCAAAACAGTCTCACATAAGCAAGTCGACATTTGGCCTCTCTTAATAATAAACGTAAAGACTAACATGCGCTGCCATAGCTCACAAAATTAAACAATTTTCAGATAAACAATAATATGTAAAGGTGCTATTATTCAAAATTGCAGTGTCATCAAATTATCATTGCGTCTTGCTTGAGCAAATAAGGATTGTAAATGTAAAAAAATTAAATCATTTTAAATAAAAGGGAACATCGTCATAATAACATTACTAGAATTGACTCACAATACATGAAATACATAAAAATGTACTAGATTATGAACCTACCTAATTAACAGGCGTAATAGATGCAGACATTGCAGTCCACAATCGGTTCGTGGTATATACGATAAATTTTAATAATAAATGCACAACAAAAATATAATTTTAGTTGTCTTTGTCTTTTATCTTTACAAAAATATTTATATAAACAAGTAACAATAATTTAGAAAAATTAAAACAGTTTTCATATAAACAATTTGGAATAATATTGCACAAGCTCAAAGCTAAATAATCGTGTGCACTTTATTAATTTACATATATTAAATATAATAACAAATCAACACAACTCTCCACATTCATGTATATTTTGGCTATTAATGGCGTCATAGTGACAGATATGCGAACATTTGAAACACCATTTAAATAATATAACTTCATCTATGGCATATATAAAAATATGCCTATACATATAACACGAAACAGACCCCATGTCCTGTTTTAGAAATGTGATTTTCATTAAATAAAACTACTAATTGATTACAGTATATTAGTATAGATCCTAGTATGAACTAAATTTGATCATACAGAATGCAGAAGGCAACATGAAAATAAGTGAAACCACTGTCAATAATACTACTCTTAGAAATTCCATAAAAAATTAAAATGTCAAAGTCTAAAATAACTTTTGTATGTCAACCATCGCATTCCAAACATACATACTACAGTAGCCCGGCAATAAATAATGTACTATCACACTGAGCTTCGGAACGATAGAATCGGCTAGTTTCGGTTTGTCTAACCATCATTGTTTCTATCACACAAAGCATTGACAGTACAGTATTTACTACGAGCTGCTAAAAAATTATTTCGTTCTTTTTAATAGAGATAGCATACAATTTAATGTTGTTGGTTTTAACATCTCTTTATATACCTATTTCAGCGGCAAATGTCACACATAGAGATACGTGTGTGACAAAGACAACGCTTTACGCGGCCGAAACAAAATAGTTTTTTTCCAAAGCTCGATGTTGATGTATTTACCGCTGGCTAAATATTATACGCTTGTATTGACAGTGTTCATATGTATTGTCGCATTGTCTTCTCTACGGTGTATACATAATATTATATAAAAAACAAAAGGAAGTTTATGGTAGTCTAATCATTCACCACAACAACACATAATAATATGTATCAATCAATCAATCACAATTATTAATATTTTCAAAGGGATACCTACTTTGAAACTGTGTAAGAATTCAGTTGCTCAATTTATATAACGTACAATTATTTGATATGAAGACCTAGCTAGACAGTCACATTCAAGTTTTGTTAATGCTTACTATAACAACAACTGTACGGACTTTAACATTACCATACATTGCAAAGCAATAACATGTAAAAATTTAATTACTATTCACTGTAAGCATAAAATAAGTACCAACTGAGTAATAAGTAAATAAGTGTATGTGCATATCTGCTAGTAAATATATTCTTAGATCCTTTAGTAAAACTGTAAATTTCATGATAGTTATGATAACCAACTTAAAGTATCAACAGAAACCAGAGTGTCAAAAGTATCCACTGTAAGTACAGCCGGAGCCATAATAATATAATTAAAAGTGTATGTGAATACATACACAATTATATAATCTCCTGTTAAGAAATTGGGAAGAGAAATTGAAGTTATTAGAATAGGGAAAAAACAAAACAACTGTTAGAATATACTGCATTGCTTCATTTCTTAGTGAGGAAGAAGAAGAAGTGAATGAAAGTTTTGAATTCGATATTAGCTATCTTTTTGTTTATTAAAAACATTAAACACATTATCAAAAACTTTGGACTCATAATCTGGTAACTGAAAGTAGTTTTATAAAATGATTTTCACAATTAATGGTAATATCTACCTTAACCTTATAACACACTGTTGTAGTCTTTTTTATATAAACACAGCAACGTAACAATATAAGTCAGTATATATGATTTCGTTTCATTTATAGTATAACTATTAGAATGACAAAAAAACATCAACCACCTCGTGCGCCCTCCATCTAGTGTTGATTTGTTTAAACATTATATTCACAGCACAGAAACATACACATTCTGGACTTAATAAAATCTGAAAATGATAACAACATTTCTTTTAAAGACTAGTACGTAATTTTGGCACAACGCTGTGCTGCCTCCGCACAGTGGCATCGATGTTATTCTTCTCAATACACAAAAGACTCTGCTTAGTGAAATTTAACATGACAATAGGGTTATCATCAGACACTAAGAGGAACAATATAACATTATCGTAATTATTATCAAGCATGTACAACTAAAATGTTTCATTAAATATATTTGTGCCCAATGTGTCATGTTCGATGTATCTTTTGTAAAAAAAAACATTTAAGAAACCCTAAATAAATATCAAACTGATTTACGGACACTGTTCATGGACAGCTGCCACAATAATATAGTAAAAATGCAAAATAAAAATGTATATTATAAAATTTAGTAAAAATAATAATAAAACAAACTTATTTGAGTAAATAAATTCTCTTGTTCCATTGCTCATTCAATGCTACAAGCATATCAGGGTGTAAAAATAAACGTAAGTCGTGTGAGACACGGCTGTAGATATTATGAATTTACCCTGTGGTAAGTGGAGGATTGGCATCTCTGGCCCTCATTACACCGTACCTCTAACAGTAGTAATGATTTGAGTCAAAGCTTCATTTCCGGCTTATATACATTTTCGCCGGCCTTGACTAGATATCACTACTACCGCTAGATTTACACGATCAGAGGGGAATTCACATGGTGGATTTTTAATCCACTTATAATATACATATCAAAATACTAGACTAGGGTAGAAAAGTACGCGCTCCGTTTTGTCTAGGACAAAAATTTGTCATATATTGCATTACTTTTATTTTAACACCCCGACATAATGAGTATTTTACCTCAACAACACTCTTAGATCCGAACAACAATACATTACCTAACACTTTCCCTGTATAAATATATTATTATTATTATAGTCTTGTAAACAAAACCTTTTGAAACCTCATAGGTCATTTTAAACACTACATGAGAAATTACAAGAGCATTAGGATACTATATATTGCTACAAGTTAACTTATAACATTTGGCACTAAATTAACATATATCTCGAACATTCGCCAAATAAGATTTACATTTTGTTCAGAACTCTCCCCTTTTTGTTTTAAAGTAAAATTTAACAATTATTGATTCCCTTGTAAAAACTACTGATTCTGTAACATTTTCAACGTTTCTATATTACACATAACCATTCCTTAGACGCACTCCACTTGAGCAATCTGCTCATTCCCTTTAAAACAAGTCACCTAAAAACTTACATAAAACCGATGGGAATGGCAGCACTATCAAAAAATAAATACGCAATAAATTGACAAGAGGTTCTCGGCAAGTAAATTTTGGCAAAATTGAGCATTATGACCATTTATTGGCATTGGAATAGTACAAATTAGTTACGATTTCACTATGTAGCAGTATAACACTGACAGTGCATACTGAAATATCCCTAGTCTGGTAACTGTAACTTAACCGTAGGTAAATACGTTATTTTCCCGACGAATGCGAATTGTCTCATCGGTACAGGCGATTGCGTTAGTTGATGTACACTCTAGGCGCTTAATTTATAGTCCAATTTTGAATTTATTTTGCCATGCACTAACAACGGGTAGCGCTACTGGCGTCTGTCACGTGTTCACATTAACGTTACAGTGCTTATCCTTATGAAAGGTTAAAACAATTTCTCTGACCCAGTTACAAATTAATTGCAGATACTACCTTTCTGCAGACAGTACATTACACTGCGAATCTGACAAATTTGAGAGGCGTCAGACAGCTAAAGTAGCGGCAAAGCCTCATCTCGCTCGTTGCTATAGTGTATGAATAGGCGATATGGCATAGGCATTACTCAGTTCGGCAGTGAAGTTAGGCATAAGACTTTTTAAGCTTATTATATATATGTAACAGAACCAATATTGTAAATGGCGATTTAAAAGAGGAGATAAAAAATTAGACCTTTCGAGTTTCTTGCCTGTTCTTCTCGAGAAGGCCTCCCAATTTCCGAACAGGTGTAGAATCAACTTTTTTTTTTTTTCATTCCTACTTGTATTTGCAGACATCCTGATTATATTCAGGATGTATGCACATACAAGTTTAATATGTTTCCTTTAAATTAGAATGTGTTGCTTTGTTTTGACGTCAATAAGTGCCTGTAAAGGCCTATGTTGAATAAAGATTTTTGAATTTGAATTTTGAATTTGAATATAGTTGTTAGAGGTTTGAGTTTATTTACTAATTCTAATTGCTATAGAGCAAAGCTGTTAAACCTTTAAAGAATGATCTTTAACGGCCCGCATAAGCAAGTCAAAATGGGCGGTGTTCAAATCGGGATTGAATTGACTCTCCCAATTAGATATCTATTTCAACACCCTTGCGGCTACGAGGTACCGCTAAGAACAATCTAAAATTAGTTCCATCCAAAACTGTATAGATGTATATATGTAGAGATGTATATAGTGTAATATAATTGTATCAAACGGGAATGTAATAAATTATTATGACCTATTTTATAGAGTAACTACACAATGCTTCATTATGAATAAAAATATTATTTTTGATGTTTTTTTTCCAAATTTCCAAATTGTCAATTCAGCTTGACAACTACAAAGGCTTGCTATGGAGTACGAGCAAGACGGCATAAGCAAAGCTGAAGTTTGAACAAAAAGCGTTTCTTTTCATAAAAATTGTACTGTCACTTTTGAAAGTCATATCATAAACCATTTATATACGGTGTTTATAAAAAAAAACAATAAATAATAAATTCGTTATCGAAAACTCATTATTAAAATGTCCCATATCTAGCTGTTTATACGTGATGTCATTCAACCCAAAATTGACATTTAAACATAGTCAATTTTGGGTTGAATGACATTAAGTATAAACAGCTAGATATGGGACATTTTAATAATGCGTATTCAATAAAGAATTGATTATTTATTGGTTATTTTGAAACACCGTGTATATGAAAACCCACGCACAACTCTAAAGTAACTCCGTGATAAAAACCCCAATACTCATATGGATTATAAATAAAGGCCTAGGTGTTTGGAATTGTTGTTCATGTGTTGAGTGATTCTACATCGATGAGTGAGAAACCTTTACAGAATTATTTTTTTACTTAGTGCCGTAACGACCAGATACACTTATATTAAATTGCAGACAATATTATTCAAAACTTTTTACCGTAAATGATATGATATACTTTTCGTGACGCGAGACATAATTATTATACGTACAAGGATACAGTTTATCGTTCAAAAGAACTATGTATAGATGACTGTGGACTTCCAAGATTTTTATTTTACTAGCTACATTAATTTAAATTTAAAATAGTTTTTAAAAAATTAAAAATAGATTTATTTAAATAATAGTTATTGCTTTCTTGATATGATATATACATCCGTGCGCGATGTGTAGGACCGCGTGTCACCTAAAATTGACGTGTCGCGTACTTACGTATACGCGGTACGTAGGTGACGTACTAAAATGCCTGGTGAAAGCAATCGGATGAATTTTACTTACTACCATTTATACCAATATACCATACAAATACAGATATTCTGTACATCCAGTATTTAATTACGTAATAACTCTTAATGTATATTTTAAAAATATGACTGCTTTATTTATATCCATCAAGATCACAGCTCTCCAAAGACTTTACAATATCCAAACCTGACACTCCAAAATAAATTCTTTATCATTTACACCTAGAAAACGAAATGACTATAATATCTCTATATTAGTCCTAAAAATTATGCCATTTTGATATATTTACTTTGCAATTGCAACGGTCCCTCATACAGCACTTAAATGCTTCATATACAAATTTTAAAAACAACTCCGACAGTGACTCTCGACAAAATAAAGGAAGCGACTAAACGACTAATACGATCGATCAACAAAAATGATTTTGAAAAAAAAATAAGCGGCAGTGTTCGCGAATTATTCGTGCAAATAGAACCTAACTACGAAACATGTCTTAGGAACCTGATAAATTATTGCTAGAGCTTCGGGCACGACTCCATCCCCCCTCCTTACATACGACAATGCACCCCGGCGTGGCCGGCGGATACATAACGAGATAAAATCTTATCAGTAGCCAATAGAAAAATATCACCTAAATAAATATGATTATATTTTACACGTGAGCCCGCCGCCGCGGCCGCGGGCTATGAGTATCGTTCGACGTTCTTTTACTATTTGGTAAAAAATAACAAGATTATGAAATTGATATGCAACAGACGTGCGTGGTGGCGACATCACGGCGCGGCGTCGCCGTCCTCGCCCGCGCCCGCGCCGCTCGCGCCGGGCCCCGGCCCCGGCCCCGGCCCTTTCGCCGGCTCACTGCAACAATTAAGTCTGTTTTTCGGTCTATTGTCGTCTTTTGTGCAAAGTTTCATAGTTTCTAAATTTGAAAAACGTATAAATAGGGATGATGACTGAATTCTAATTTTCACGTCTCGTCATAAAATATTAAAATACCGTAGAAAAAGATACAATCCTGTGAAATTAGAATTAAAATCAGCTTAGAAATACATTAGATACAAGCATTTTAAGTTGTTAATTTGGAAGCGATTAGACAGAGAGATCCAACAACAACCGTGACGTCATTGTTTAGTACGGCCATATAGACTCCATGTAAATTGCCGTTTTGCTAGAAAGAGATGGAGGAAAATCTTTAATACCTTGTCTTGGTTGTTTTTTTAGTTATTCGAAAACCGATTTTTTCTTTTAGTTTATCAAATGAATGAGCTTCTATTAAAGCAAAAAATTTTTTTAGTCATCTAGCCTATTGGTGTGTGTGTCAAGTAAGATTTCAGTATGTCTAAATAAAAATAATAATTTTTACTATAGTGTTCTGTGCACGGCCGGTTCGTTTGGGGGGCGGAAAACCCTTCGCCCTTATAGCCGTAACAGACGACCCGCACGCGTAGCACAAGGATCGCGAGAATATTTTCTCGGCCTGTTTGTCTACACCGAAATGTCACTTTTGACAGTAGCGAATGAGATAGCTATTGTTTGTGTGGTGACGTAAAATGACAGTTAAGGATAGACATATTTATCTCGGAGTCCATGCGCTACGCGTGCTGATTTGGTCGAAGGCAACCGCCCGACCCTGACCAAATTGGAACGTGTATGTATGGCTGTCGGCCTGACAATTATTATTAGCTTGTCGGGTGCTTGACGGCCCGACCGCGCATCCAACGTATTGCAATGCAATCCTTGCAATCCAATGTATTGCAAGGATTGTTTTTTTTTACTTTATGTTCCTACCAGCCTTTGCAGGATGGTGCGCAGATGTCTGGTGTGCTCCTGAGCATCCCGTGAAAATACCAGGATATCATCTATGTACGGGAAACAGAAATCCAAGACCCGCAAGACCTCATCGATAAAGCGTTGGAATGTCTGTCCTGTGTTGCGTAACCCGAAAGTCATAAAAGGGAACTGAAAAAGTCATAAAAGGGAACTCTGAGTCCGAACGGTGTTATAATAGCCGTCTTACAGATATCTTCGCTAGCCATTGCGATTCGTGTTTTAACTGGACAACCGTGTTTCATAATTTATTTATTTATTTTCGCACGTTTTATTACGCATTGTAGGTACATCCTGCCTGGGCCTAATCACCCTAATATAGGGTAGGCTCGAGCCCCTCGGTGGGGACGTGTATGGGCTGTGATGATGATGATGATGACCTATCTATTTATTCTTTATAAACTATTTTTTAATTTTATAAACATTATAAAATATAAACAAAAGGTGTTAATTTCGCAAAGATAAATTGTGTTTTTGTATTGGCCAAAATAATATTTTGTATCAATATCGATTATAGGTACAAAATACTTTTAAGGGCATCCCTACTGTTGGATTGCGAATCCAACAGTCTGTCCGTCTGTCTGCTGATTTGGTCGGATCCGACCAAATCAGGTCGTCTTTTAGGTGTTATCACTTTTAACCGTAACCAAATTCTTGGTTGTACTTTCGTCCGTGATACACGAGAATCGCACGTTAGAAGTACCTTAACCTAAGTAATAAACAAACTCACTATAGCAAGTGTCCCATACAGCACCTGAATAGCAGCGGAGAGAGAAGCGCTTCTTCGTGGTCAAAGCCCCCCAATGGACCCTAAATATCTTCTAGGAACACTTGCTTACAACATGAGCATGACATTAATGACCAATTTCACCAACTTTGTCTTAGCTTAGGAAAATATAAGTGGCAAACTGTCACATTCCTTTCATTGAAGGCAAGAAGTGGAAGTATATTACTAAGCCAGGACAAGGTTGGTGAAATTGGTCGTAAACCCTTAACGTGATTACCTATCATCAGGCACAAGCAGAACGTCTATTATTTTTAAAGCTCCTTCAAGTCTAATGTGGTCTGGCAATGAAACACAAAATTTAACAAACCTTTGTACAACTGACAGTGATAAGGCGGGTTCCGACGGTTCAATTCAATGTTCAATAATTCTTGAACATATATTGCTTGAATATACATGCTTTTTGAATTAATTTCTTGAACAGGTTGTTCTCACTAGATCGATTAATGTTCAATGTCGCATGAGACATGGCCGAGTACCGACGTTTCCTTGACAATGTATTTTTTTTTTTCAAAAATCAAAATTGTTTATTTACTTCTTGTACATATGATTAGAAATTAAGCACTCTCACACTAGGATTCCCTGTGTCGTGAAGACCAGTCTTCCCATTTATGTTACATATACATATGCATACGAAAAAGCGTTTGCGTGTGTGTGTGAGGTGTGTGTGTGTGTGTGTGTGTGTTTGTGTGTATTTGTGTGTGATGTGTGTGCGTCGTGTGTTATGTAGGTATATTTTTATCTGGAAATGTCTGTTTTATATTAAATCTTTCTCCTTTATTGTTAACATTACAAATAAGTACAGCATGAGTTGAATTTATACATAAAAGTAGTCTAGTAAATGTTAATTCAAATTTAAATTGATTTATTTCTGTATTTGTAGAAGGCTTTCCGTTTCATTATAGCTCAGATCTTTTAACCATTTAAATACAGTCAGTCTGCAACCTGCTCGAGTTAAGTCTATAATGTTTTTGGAAGTGTTATATATTTTAGTGTAAAGATGGGGACCCATGAATTGACTTGACCTGCGTGCAAAAGCTGTTCCAGTTCTAGGTTTGTCCCACTTAAGTAATCTGTATGAAGTGCGAGCTTGCTGTTTAGCTTGTCTGTGAAAAAGCGTTATCGTTGCAGTAATATATAATTTGCGAACACTTAGGACTTGGCACTCGGAGTATAGTTTGTCGATTGGATATCTCCTGAGTGAGTGAGTTTTGCAAGCTACGCCCCACGCTGTTAAGCAGTAATTAATTACTGATTGGCATAAGCTGATAATGTACTTTAAGATCTTACAGCAAATTTAGCTTTTGAATTACCCGAATTAATATCGAAAAAGGTGAAACGACGAAGATGGTGGGTGCATCCATGGATACTGCGCAGAGCACAATCGGGGGAATCCGAGAACTGTAGGCCCACTCTTGAACCATTTTCAAGCGAGCGACATTGAGATTGTGATTTTTTGTACGCATGATTTTCCACATTGGCACAAAATTGGAACCGTATTGTGGCGATTTTGAGTGAACTACTCTCGGTGCTATCTAATTTTCTCAAAATACGGATCCACTTTGTCGCTAGTGTTGCTAACTAAGCGTATACGAAAAATCACAATCTCAATGCCGATCGATTGGATTTGGTTCAAGAGTAATCCTACTGATCCGAGAGATTGCTGATGAAGATCGTGACACCTACAAAAACCACTTTCGCATGAAACAGGAAAAATTCGAAGTCAAGTTTTCTAATCCCAAGTTATTTTTTTTGTAATTCGTAGGCTCTTTCTCTTTTGTTTCGGTCCTTATAGATTATAATGTTTAGTATTCCAAAGGCATTCGAGTTGCTGCTAAAACTCAATAAACGTTACAACGTTGTTATCGCGCTATTTGAACGGCGGTTTTATAGTAGTCGACATTTTTTGCGGGAAGACACGTCCGTCTTACACCGGTACTTGAAAGCGATATAAAGTTCTGACGTTTCCATCGCTGTTTCAATCAAACGGTCTCGCACCCACTCATAACCAGAAACTCATAACTGAAATAAAATATGGCGACTCATAACTGACTTGAGGACCCACTCATAACCATGATGATGAAATATATTTTAAAATTAAAAATATTTAGTTTAGAGGAGTAACTCATAACCTGACGTAAAAAAAAGCAAATACTTAAACTTTGAACTACTTTGAAGTACATTTGAGACCAATAGTGCTTGCTTACTATTATATACTTACATACTAATTTTAAAGTAGTGATTGATTGAAAGGAAAAAAGTTGGATGTCGTCCTATGTTGAGCGTTCAATTCGAGTTTAATTCAATCGATTCGGCATTCAATTTGATTGAAATTGCATACAGGCGTTTCAATAAGCTTGTTGTTGTTGCTGTTCCTAAGACACCCCAACCCCCGTAACACGTCCACCAAAACACGATATGATAAAGCGATTTATCGCGGTGAACTGTCAAAATACGACGAAACACTATTGTATTTTGACAGTTCACCTCGATAAACCGCTTTATCATATCGTGTTTCGGTGGACGTGCTAGGGGGGCAGAGGTGCATAGGGCCTTCACAAGGTCCCGCCACGCCTTTCTGTTCGCTGCGACTTTCTTGGCCTCACTCCAGCTTAGTCCCACTGCTCGTAGCTCGCAATCCACGCACCGGCGCCACGTCTGTACGGGACGCCCGCGGGCTCGCCGACTGTTCGATGGTTGCCACTCGAAAGTAATATTAGTGTTGCTTGTCATCCCTCTTCGAAGTGTGTGGCCTATCCATCTCCATTTCCGCAGCGCGATTTCTTCGCCGATAGGTAATTTGCTGGCAGAGGTTCCACAGGTCTTCATTTCGTATAGTCTTAGGCCAGAAAATGCGGAGGATCGACCTTAGGGACTTATTGACCAAGACTTGTAATTTGTTCGTCAGCCCTTTCGTCACTCTCCACGTTTCACAACCGAAGAGCAATAGCGACTTAACTATTGATTCGAAGAGGGAGATTTTGATGCGTCGAGTGAGCACATTGGACTCCCAAACAGGTTTGAGTTGGGCGGACGCAACTTTGGCCTTCTTTATTCTACTGTCCACGTCTTCGTCCGCTCCTCCTTAGTTCGTGATGGTACTACTGAGTTACACAAACTTAGAGACGGATTCTAATGGCTCACCTTCCAGCAATAATGGGTCTAAGAAGTCCGACTTGACTCGCATTTCCACCGTTTTGCATTTGTCGATTCGCACGCCTGCAGCTTCGGCTTCCGCTCGAAGTCTTACGAGCTTTGCTTCTAAATGGGCTTGAGTTGGCGAAATCAATACGATGTCGTCCGCGTAGTTAAGGTCTTCAAGGTAGTTGGTACTCCATTTAATGCCTCTCGGTGTCGCTATCACATTCCTCATCACGTCATCTAGTAGAATTATAAACAGGAGCGGGGACATCAGGCATCCTTGTTTAACACCCGCAAATATGCGTATGAGCGCTCCCAGCTCTTTTTCGTGAACCACCCTGCATGTGCTGCCTTCGTACAAAGCACGAACAATGCGAATAATGCATATCGGTATTCCTCTGCGACGGAGACTTAACCACAATGCGCTCCAGATCACGGTGTCGAAGGCTTTTTATAAATCCACGAATCCGAAGAACAATTCAGATTGCCACTCAACACATTGTTCAATACGGATGAGTAAGGTGTTGGTGTGGGCAGTTCAGGAGCGACTGGGGCGAAAGCCTGCCTGCTCATCTCTTAAAGTCTCGACCAAGGTCTCGACAAAGGTGCGATGTGGTTGATTAGAGTTTTTCTAGTATCTTTGCAGCGGAAGGTAACAGTGTGATGCCGTGCCAGTAGGCACCGTAGGGATGTCCAGTAATGTGCCCGGTGTCTCGGTGCTGGTCCGCGGGTGGTTTGAAGACTGGGTTTGCTTCAACAGGTGCGAGAAGTGCTCCGTCCAACGCTGCAGCTGCTCGCCCGAGGCACACAGAAGGCTGCCGTCGCCACTTTTCAGCGGTTTCTTTGCTGCACGTGCGCCACGACCGCTAAGGTGATGAGTGATGTCGTACAGTTCACGCATGTCTTTGCGGCGTGCGGCGGCATTGGCGCGGTCCACTAATTCGTCCGCGGCTCTACGTTTGTCGCGGCGCGCCACCCTCTTTATCGAGGAGCGGAGGGTGCAAGAGTGAGCGCACAAACTGGATGCTTCCAGTTCCTCAGCAGAAAGCAGCTGGAGCTTGATTTTGTGCCTATCCTCTATTGCCTGCCACAGTTCTTGGGACATCCAGTTCTCCCTTCTTGGATTAAAATGACCCAGCACCTCCTCACCGGCTCTTGTGTAGGCTGCAGTGGCGGAGCGTCCGTATAACCCGATTCCAAACAGCCGTACCAAACGAGCGAGCATAAAAAATATACCTAACTAAAAACAAATTTGTCATATTTTATTACTATAATGCAGGTACTACAAAACCATTTTATAAACAAAAAAAAACCAATCAATAAAATCTTATCATGTAACAGTAAAACACGCGTGCGAAACAATACGCACAAGTTCCAATCACTCACACATCATCGCTCCCGCTCTCTAGATTCCTTCAATTAACTCGTAAAATCTCGAGTTATGGACGCCTGCGATACAACACGCACACAGACAAGCGTTCTCTTGTCACGTCTGTAGGTCTCTCATAGGCGCACGCAATAGAGAAATAGTACCTAAAGATTGCCTAACATGCCGGCTTTTGGCGGCCTACGAGCCTATCCATCGATACACTACGACACACGCACACATTAGTAACGCGTGCGAAACAATACGCACAAGTTCCAATCACTCACACATCATCGCTCCCGCTCTCTAGATTCCTTCAATTAACTCGTAAAATCTCGAGTTATGGACGCCTGCGATACAACACGCACACAGACAAGCGTTCTCTTGTCACGTCTGTAGGTCTCTCATAGGCGCACGCAATAGAGAAATAGTACCTAAAGATTGCCTAACATGCCGGCTTTTGGCGGCCTACGAGCCTATCCATCGATACACTACGACACACGCACACATTAGTAATAATTTTTCACGTACGTTTCGCGGAAGAAGTTCAGTCAAAAGTAAATATTTTAGATCTTATTACGGCCGAAATGCTGCCTCGGACCGGCTTGTATCGTCCTTCTCTTTCTAACTCAGCCAGCTTTTGTATAATGATCTCTCTTTCTAGCCTCGCTGAGAAATGGCGGTTTATACCGATGCCGAGCCGAGTTGTAGTTATTTCTCTGTCTTACTTAGCCGGTATTTGTATATTAACGTCTCATTCTGGCCTAGTGGACATTAGTTTATTCTGTTTTGAAATTCACTTGCACTCACATAAACTTAACGTAATTAATTAGTTTTATTGTATTTTTAGCAGTAATTCAGTGAAATAGTAAAATTTAACTAACCTGTGTGTTGTTGTTTTAAAGGTGTATTGTGATATTGCGAATTGTGTCGCTCCGCAGGGATTTAATTGGTAGGTTTTAGTTTTTAATTAATTTTGGTTTTTTCTCTCTCGGCACAATAATGGCCGCTTTGATGCACATAGATTGTTGTCTTACCGATTTCTTGCTAAGTGAAGGAAAGCAGTTTTCAAAGTTGTCCTTTGAAAATAAAAAATATGTCATACAGTTTTTTGTTTATCGCACACTGTAGACCCGTCCACACACACAAACACATGCACTACAGTACACTGACCAAATTACGAACATAAAAGAAAGTTTCTGCGAGTACCCATTTTTTGTGGGTCCTAATTTTTACTGTGGCTTGCCTAACTTTTTTTTTCACGCCACGCCACTGGTAGGCTGTCCGAATGCGAACCCAAGATTCGTCTATCTGCTCGTTCGAGTTCTTCTGGAAGCTCGTACTGATTCCTTAGTGATAGGCAAAATTTTTCCCGCCATCCAGGATTCCGAAGTTTTCGCACATCAAAGCTTCTAGAAGTCTTCTCTGGTTGGCGGCGTGGGACGGCTAGTTTCAACCTTACTTTGGCAACGACTAGGTGATGGTCACTGTCAATATCGGCACCGCGCCGATTACGTACGTCCAGAAACGAAGACCTCCGCTTACAGCTGATTGCAATGTGGTCTATCTGGTTACGTGTTACACCGTCAGGGGATATCCACGTTAAATAAGCGTTAATAAAGTTCAATAAGCTTGATTGATAATAAATTTAAACATGAATTTAACCGTCAGAACCCGGCTTTAGACACACAGACAGCTGATACTCCATTGTTTGGTCCTTTGAGCTGGATCAGATGATTCCTAAATGATTAAACTTCAATAAATTATGTACTGTATTGTATTATGTACTGTATTAGGTTATGTACGCTAAATTGTAGCAAATGACATAGCAGAGCAAATATTAGAATGAATAACTATAATTTTAAGCATATATAAATTAAGAATAAATATTGAATAAACATATTAGATGCAATTCTTTAAACCCGTTCTTCTATCGTGAATTGCTCTGTTGTTTTTTAGGGATTACCAAAAACCGTGCAATTTGCATTTTTGCAACATTGTACTGTGAAAGACAGGGTCGTGATTTCGATTTCAAAGTTTAAGAGGGAGTAGAAAAAGAGATAAACTTACAAATTAGGATAAGTAGAGCGAGTGCTCCCGCCAGGCGCGTCGTCGCAAGGCGGCGGACGAGCGGCGGCACTCAGAAGGTAGTTGGTCGATTCGCTGAAACAATTAGAAAGCCTATTTCAAATTGAATTACTGCCTCAGGTGGCGTCAAACTATTTGGTGTTAGCAAAATAATATAGTCTTCATTAAAAAATGTAATTTCCCTTTACCACATATTTTCCTCTGATGATGAGGGAGATGCGGCATGATAGGTGCGCTAGCATCAAGGCTAAGTGTTGGACATCAAAGCGTTTTAGTTGGTAGGCTGGCACTGTGCCTCCTAACATCTATGGAGTCCACCATTACCTCAAGCCCCCTCAGGCGACGGGTAAACGTAAACAGTTTACGTACCTAGCAAAAAAATCTATTAATACCGGTACATTATTGGTTTTCCTTTATACAACATGCGTGATACATAAATAGAATTTAATGTTTAGTTTATTATTTGCAATTACAATATCTTTTTTTTGCCATTTTTGGTACTTTCTTTCTATACACCAAGCACCCCGCTGATGTACAGATCCTGGATTCGCCCTTGTGCGTGATAAAATCATACGGCCCACTTGGTGCGAAGTCAAATGCTTTGAAAGTTTGCGAAACGCCAGCACAAGAATACTGTCTACATTCCATGTGAGCTTAACGATCTCACTCAGGAACAGGACCACAACACAATATTAAAAGAAAGAGGACTCTTGTCATTTAGTCAATTATCATAACATTCCAATTCCTACATCATTCCAATGAAAATTCTATCAATGATATAAATGTGGAAGTTTGTATAACAATATCCGTTAGTACATATCGGTGACAAGCTTTGACAATTATATTTTTAATGTGAATAGTCTATGTTTAAATGAACTAGAAGTAATAGTTCAAAAAACCTGTTATTGGACAGTTACAGCTCTGTTAATTAAAACATACTTGTCATGGGGTCTTATTGACGCAATTTGATATGTCAATTAATTTAAATGCATTATTAAGTGACATGTCGACTCATACTATTATTATGGAATAGAGAGAGCAAGATTTTAGTGAAGATATAAAATTAATTGTTGTCTCTGAGTGCGGTAGTTCGTATCTCATTATTCCGATTGTCAATGAATTTTTGACGGTCCCTTGTTTAATGTTGGCGATCTATTTCATAATACACAGACATAAAGTGTTAAACCATAATATTATCTGCGCCAATATAAGACTGTAACAACTGCCTTTAAATACAAAAATTCAAATTACGAATGCATATATCATTAAGAACAAATTAAAAACTTCGCATTTCACGTATTATATAAACAAAACATTATCAGTCTACTGTTTATCAAATATTCACATAAGTTTAATAGCGAATAAATGAACAATGCTCACATAAGGCATGATTTGTTTGTCGCAGTCTGACTAAAGGTCAGAAGCTATCTATGTGTTTCTTTCGTCCCACACCTCCATAGGTCGATATGCATCTTAAAGTTTTGAGTTTTGTCATTAAGGCAAATTTATGACGAAATATTGAAATACAACATATAATTAGGTTATTAAAATTATTGATAATAATGTGTCTATGAGATGAGACATCATACAAGACATAAACAACTGAATACGTACTAGGTGTAGGTAGGTAGATAATTATTGTCATTATTATTAGCATAATTAAGTTTAAAAATTAAGACATTTTACTATTGGGTGGAGTGGCATAATAAAATATAACACATTGACCTGATTTTGTATGAAATAAGTAGCACATCAATTATATATGTCTATACAAATATTTATGCAGTAGGTAGCCAAAAGATTACCACTAGATGACATAATGGGAGGGAATTGAAATAGAACAAAGGCATGAATGTATGGACACATACGCAATATAAAAACTTTCGATAGATAGCAATATTATAAAGATACAGAATTTTGTAATGCCAATTCTAAAGATGAATTTAAAATGTATATTTCTTTGACATTAAGGTCCTCCGGAAACATTATCATCATCAACCAAAGGAAACATGCCATTTGAAGTCCTTCACATCTTTATTTTTTTATTTACTACTAGCTGTGCCCGCGAACTACGTTTCGCCATCAAAATACTTAACACAGTGTTTAGTTTTTTCCTCCATTTTATTCCATAATGATTCAACTTTATTCTGCCTTTCTTGAGCATCGGCCATTTCGAAATTAGGACAATTTTCGTGGGTTCGTAATGTTTTCTAACAGTCCACAAAATTAAATACATTACTATAAACACTAAGTATAATTATTGTTTTAGAGACATTATTGATATTAATAAATTCTTCTTCAGTAGAAAGAACTACACAGTTGCAAGAATAATCTTTTTCGTATTCATGTTTCGAATTAAAATAAACAATTGTTAATAAATTAGAACTGTATACGAATAAAGTTTAGATTTTATAATGGGTGTTACAAAATATATTTTTTGGATATGACTACTTGGCCAATTTTGACTGGTCGTACAGTAAGCTCCTTGTCAAGCTATACTGTTTGACCTTTGAACCGTTCTTATGTCGCTCGTAATACTGGCGGTTTTCGTAGAGTTAATGTATAGCATGAATGGGGGGGTTACTGTACAAATACGTTTTCCGTATTCGATATCCGATCACGGAATACAGACACGGAGTTTCGTGAACGTAGCGCAGACGTTCGTTTCTTCTCATTCGGGATTTCTACCATTCTACCTAAACATACGTACAGAACGTGTTCCGTTCGTAATAAAAACGAACGTGTGCGGCAGTCAATGAGTATTTTGTATAGATTTGATGCATTCGGATGCCCGCATTCAGAAAACGAATGCGAAAAAACGTATAAATGCGGTTAGCCTTAAAATGTAATGAGACTTCCGTTTTTGTAATGTGTACTGTGCGATATAGTGTTGCTGGCATAGTTCGGTTAGCAAACTCGCCGTGATGACTAACATCCAACACACAAACTTGGAGTTATCGTTAGTTAGTTCACGATCGTTGCATTATCACGGTCTCGAAGGATACTAAACACAGGTAACATCTAACATCGAACATCCAATAGGCCCCGAAGCGGTTCTCAAACTTTTTTGGTGACGGAACCCTTTTGCAAAGCGAAATACTTGACGGAACCCTAAAATAAAACAATAGTTTTTAAAGTGTATTCTTTATTAATAAGCATAATAAAAGTACGACCAGAGAGGGTGTTTTGATTTTTCTAAATTATTGCGGAACCCTTACAGGGGTATTGTGGAGCCCTAGGGTTCCGCGGAACACACTTAGAGCATGGCTGCTCTAGGTACCCTTCAGGGCCTACTTTCATTAAATACCCCTATTGCTGGGTTTGAAAAGCAACTGTTATCCGTCTTTTTTGAGCGGCGGCCATGTTGAATTTACGTCAATGTTGCTACGTTCATAGTGCTCTACTGATCAAGACCTTTCATTTGATATCCATATTGCTGGGCTTAGAAACGAACTTTTATCAGTTTTTTTTAACAGCGGCCATATTGAATTTTGTACTATTTTCCTAGGTTCATAGTGCTCTACTCTTCAAGGCCTTTCATTTGATACCTATATTGCTAGGTTTGGAAACGAACTTTTATCCACCTTTTTTGAGCGGTGGCCATGTCGAATTTACGTCAATATTGCTAGGTCCATAGTGCTCTACTCTTGAAGACCTTTCATTTGTTTGATACCTATATTGCTAGATTAGAAAACGAACTTTTATCCACCTTTATTGAGCGGCGGCCATGTTGAATTTATTTATGTGTTGCTAGGTTCATAGTGCTCTACTCATCAAGGCCTTTCATTTGATACCCATAGCTGGGTTTGGAAACGAACTATTATCCATTTTTTGAGCGGCGGCCATGTTGAATTTAGGTCGATTTTGCTAGGTTCCTAATGCTCTACTCTTCAAGGCCTTTCATTTGATACCCATATTGCTAGGTTTGGAAACGAACTTTTATCTATCTTTTTTGAGCGGCGGCCATGTTGAATTTATGTCAATGTTGCTAGGTTTATAGTGCTCTTCTTATCAAAGCCTTTTATTTGATAGCCATATTGCTGGGTTTGAAAACGAACTTTTATCCATTTTTTGACCGGCGGCCATGTTTAAATTAGGGCAATTTTCCTTAGTTCATAATGCTCTACTCTTTTAGGCCTTTCAGTTGATACCCATATTGCTAGGTTTGGAAACGAACTATTATTCTTCTTTTTAGAGCGGCGGCTATGTTGAATTTATGTCAATGTTGCTAGGTTCATAGTGCTCTACTCATCAGGGCCTTTCATTTGATACCCATATTGCTGGGTTTGAAAACGAACTTTTATCCTTTTTTTTGAGCGGCGGCCATGTTGAATTTAGGTCGATTTTCCTAGGTACCTAATGCTCTACTCTTCAAGGCCTTTCATTTGATACCCATATTGCTAGGCTTGGAAACTAACTTTTATCCACCTTTTTTGAGCGGCGGCCATGTTAAATTTATGTCAATGTTGCTAGGTTCATAGTGCTCTACTCTTCAAGGCCTTTCATTTGATACCCATATTGCTAGGTTTGGAAACTAACTTTATTCCACCTTTTTTGAGCGGCGGCCATGTTGAATTTATGTCAATGTTGCTAGGTTCATAGTGCTCTACTCATCAATGCCTTTCATTTGATACCCATATTGCTAGGCTTGGAAACTAACTTTTATCCACCTTTTTTGAGCGGCGGCCATGTTAAATTTATGTCAATGTTGCTAGGTTCATAGTGCTCTACTCTTCAAGGCCTTTCATTTGATACCCATATTGCTAGGTTTGGAAACTAACTTTATTCCACCTTTTTTGAGCGGCGGCCATGTTGAATTTATGTCAATGTTGCTAGGTTGAAGAACATTGCAGTCAGATATTTTTTTTAATTATCAATATTAATCTATTACTTTTAATAGTTTTAAATGGATGAAAGAGTTTGATTCCTTAGTCCTAATGTAAAAACATATAACACCTTTCAAAATACCTTGGAAAGAGTACTTCATTTTTCAACATTTCAAATATTTCAAAAATTGTACCGATTTTGCGAAATTAGTCAAGAATTAAACCAATCTACAAATTTTATGGTCACTCGATAAGTATTATCATATTATACATTGGTTGTATGGCTTGATCTTTTTGCCTTACCACCACGGTACGACATAAGAAAAAGACAATTTGGTTGGCGAAATCCAGTTGGGCACAGCCATTAACAGAAAATATTAAATTTTATTTGTACTATGTGAAACACTTCATTCCTGCCTTTCAATTTTCGAAATCCAATTACCTAAGATCAGGCTGTATGGCGTAGTTCCATTGCCTTTCCTTCGTGGAAGAAAATACCTTCTCTCTGTACTATGTGACAGGCTTGTCAAAATAATTTCACGTGCGCCATGTTGTTTTTCTACCTAAAGCCAATTCGAAAATTTTATATGGTATTTTTTCACTAAAAATAAAAAGTGAATTTAAACAAACGAAATTATGCCTAAATGTTCTTCCGGAAAATTCTAAGCATTGTGGTGTAAGCCATATCAAATTCTGTCCAGTAGTTTCGGAGATCTTTCCGGACAAACAGACAAACAAACAAACAAACAAACAAACAAACCAACAAACAAACAATTTTTTTTTAAACTATTCTATCGTGTTCTGCTAATGATTTTAAGGCGACCTGTGTATTTTTTTTCTTAATATTTCGCAATTACAGATTTTTGTACCCCTACGATTTTATTATATATAGAGATGAACAATTTTTGTCCTCACAATAATTTTCAATATGGCGCCCGATGGTCGCCCCATCGCCATATTGAAGTTCGATAACTGTCACGTCTTTAGTGCCACTCGCAATATTAAAACGAATCGACTGACATGAGAATCATCACAATCAAAAGGAGTAAACATACATCCATACTACACATATGGTGCGTTCCAAATAAGCATTTTTAGCCATAAATATCAACATTTTTAGCATCTTTGCGTTTCATTAGCGGTGATGCTAGTTTTTCTTGCTGGTTGTCATGCGTTTCATTTAAGCATTTTTAACACGAAATGCTAGCATCAAATACCCATGTTAGTAGATGGGTCCTCTGATACTACTTTTGACAGCTTTCAAATTTGACATTTGGAATCTTTTTTTCACGAATCAAAGAGGTTTTTCAGCGGATTAAAAAAATCATTGAAAGATATTTAAAGTATTAGCCAATTCTGATTAATATTATTAGAAATTTTAAGTGACTGGACTAAGTAGGTGAGGTGTCAAAATTCAGCACAAAAAATCAGCACCTTCCGTTTCATTTGTTACAATTAGCGCGGCTAAAACTGTTAACATTTCTTATAAGAAACGCAAAACGAGGCTAACATCAGATGTTAGCCTCAGAAAGTAGCAGTGCTTTATCTGGAACGCAGGGATAGACTAATGAACACTACTTTCAACCTGCTTTGCGTCGCGCAGCCGGGTGAAAACGCTGCAACAGTTTTATCACTGTCAAACATTCCATAGACAAAGCGCTCTAGAATAGACGTTAGACGAGCGCCACAAGCGAGCTGACATCGCTCACAGCGCACAACAAAAGCAAACAAAAAAAAAAAACACTCACCTGGCTGTCCTCATCCTGAGCGCGGCGCAGTTCTCCTTGCACTTGTACGCCAGCACCTGTTTGATCCGGCTCACTTCCACGTCGGGGAAGTGGCGGCTGACGTAGCTGATGAGCGCGTGCACGCGGCGCCGGTCGAGCGGCGGCTTGGTCGGCCGCGACTCCTGCCCCGCGCGCGACCAGCGCTGCCCCGTCACCGAGCACGTGGCCAGCTCGACGGGCGAGAACAGCGCCGCCGCCAGCCCGCGCGTCACCTTCCTGTAGTCGCCCCACTTCACCCCCCTGAGCAGCTCCTCGCGAATCTCCACGCCCTCCCCTAGTTTTATCTGTCGACGTGCGTACAGTGCAGTTCAATGAGGCGGCGTTTCCTAGCCTGCGGTCCGCGCAACTCTCGCGGTCTCGTCTTTGCATCGTTAAAGAATAATAAATAAGCGCAAATACACATACAGATTACAAGATTAGATAACGATTTTAGATTACAGCCTAGGAGGGACATCAACTCAACTATCCTTGATGTAGTTGCAAAAAGCAGCACCAACCTTCAAATTGACGCATTTTTTACGATTTTTTTATTTACCTACTTAAATAAATAGTTCATAATAATGACTGTTGTTTTATTATTAACCGGACCCTTGAAATTGTGCTTGAATTTCTAGGGGTCCATAAACTGAAATGGTTAAGAAAGGATGGTTTATACATGTTTAACAATTACCTAAATGGTTTAATGTAGATTTAAAGCCATTTGAGGATTTTATTTTTTTTTTAAAAAAAGGCTACCTTGTGTATGGAGGTTATTGCAATAATTAGGTATTTCAAGTTAATGGGTATAGTTAAAAATTTCTGTATTTGGATTTAATATTTAAAAGTAAAGCACACTGCTTTAATATGGTGCATTTAGTTTGCATATTCAGCCAATTGCGCAAGTTACACGCATCATATAAACGAGCGATTGAGCAGTCTTAGCAGATACCGGTCGGGAGCTACCCGCGCAAGTGCTACACAAAGTGTTACCTGCCCCTAAAGATGCTTGTACACGGTGCAAGTTGATGGAGCAAGCACAGGCGCGGGTAACTTGCGCTTGCGTGGGTAACTTGCTTGCGGCGATAGTACCTACTCAGGTCACTGAGCCTGCTCACTCCTTTTCTGTACTCGTGTAACTTAACATCCATCGCGATTGCTTTAATTTGAAAGTCATTGCAGGGTACCTTGCAGGATACCGAAGGTATTGAGTTATACCTAAAACAATAACAATAATCGGGGCCACCACCAACCGTCACCCAATATACTTTGGTTGGTCGTCCAAGACTCTAGACCTTGAATTAGTGATAGTAATATTTAGGAAGATAAGCAATCATCAGTAGACGAAAAAAGCGTTCGGAGGCATCAAATTCGTTCAAAGGACTAATTATCAATATCACCATATAAGAAATGAGGAAATATTAACAATCATTTTCGCTGTAATAGACAATATTTCCAATTGTTTTTTTTTGCAAGTTCTCATTATACGGTATACCTTCGAATTCAGTATTCTGCATGTAGTATAATATTAGTATTCTGTATGTATAATAGTAGTTATTAATGGTTTTATCCATTAACATATTGAATCCATCCATTAATACTCAAGGTAACCCACTCTTAAAATACATCAATTTCTTTCCATATTATAAAAATCATATTTTAATAGACTTGAAATCCACATTAAGCCGTTTAAATACCGCTTTGTGTTCGCAAAAATACTTAATGGGGAAACGTCGTGTTCGAGATATGGTGTCGTCGAATGATAAACACAAAACCAATGATAAGGCGAAAGACGTGCTAGGAGACACATGATTACTGTTGATACTTATTATTATAGCTCATGGCAACAGTGATAATATTAATGTGGTCCAATGGATGAGAGATTGCCGAGACAACGGAACAAAATATGTATAATATATATTTTTAAGTCTAGGTATTAAAGTTACAGTAAATAACTGTTTACATTTATGTTTATTAATTCTAGTAAGGGTCAAATGGCTACTATCACATTCTGCTTTTTGTTGGTACAAGTCTTTAAGATAGTACGAGTCGGTAATTAAGTCGTAACTAAACCCCAACCCAAAGTAAGCTAAGTAACTTGAACTAACTTTCCACGCTGTCAAAATTAGATTTCTTTTTCTGTGGAATACTGCCATATTGTCATTGACGAGAATCAGCAATGATAATTTCATCTATTTTTGTACCATCCGTATCTCCTATCACATATAGTCTTGACGTCTTAAATTCTATTTTGTCCTCTTTGTGTAAAATTCAATAGAATTATAGTTTTCTCTTTTAGTACTAGCATGTCAACGGTAAACGTACTCTTGTTTACTGGCATTCGTTTCTTGCAAGGAGAATGCGCAGTTTATGTGCCAGGTATAAGTTCGGTGGCGAAATGCCTAGAAAACCTAGCATAGGAAAAATAGCATAGCAATAATGTTAAAAAAACTCGAGCTCCTCCGTGCATTGGAAGGCACATCATAGTGCGTCTTGCGCTTTATCGTGTTAGTCAACTGTTCCATAAGACTATGTGAGTGAAGAAACAGAGAGTACACTTGAATTTGCGCAGACACATGTGTTCTATAATATATCCTGCGCAGGTGGCTAGTTTCTGTTGAGTTTGGCCGCCGCGGCTGAATATCGATTAGAAGACAAGCAAGCATTATAAGGTATGATTCTTGATAGAATTCACCTCTCACCCAAGAGTGGCACCCAAATCATACCTACCTTACACCATCAATTAGCACAAAAGCAAGACGTAATGAGTGTAAAGTCGGGCCAACGAAAGCCTATTTGTCCAAAGTTTTTATCAAATATCCAAGAATACAAATTATTTCTCTAACAACTACGTCGATTAAGTGTGTAGTCAGTGTCAAAACTCACGATTTTTTAAAATTTGACTTTTTCAAATACCTTAGACAGGTTTCGTTGGCCAGACTCAATCTCCCGCTCATTTCAGGCTGAGTTTACTTGGTTTTTGGTTACTAATACTAATATTTGATTAATAATAACTCTTTAATTACTCACCAGCCTTGGCGTAGCCGCTCCTCGCTCGTTCTCCCGCTTCAGCACGAAGGGCAGCGCGCGGCGATGCTGCTCCAGCCAGACCGCGTCTGGCACAGGCCGGTTGCGGCGACCGTCCCATCTTCCTAATACACCACAACGACAACTCTCAATACAACGCCACTAAACGTGACATAAATGGAAGCACAGAACATATAAAAAAATTTGGATAGGATATCGCAATGTGACTGTTAGTACAGCAAAAAATATGGTACTATATGGAGCTACATTGCAGATTGTGACCGCAGACCTTGGCTCGTATTAATAATCGCGTCTCAAAGTTGAGAGCGATCTTAAGCTGCAGCTTTGACGTTTAATGTATGGAACCTCTGTCAAAAACAGTATCTTAAGATCGAACTCATACTTGAGATGCAATTATTAATACGTTACATTACATTACAGCGATTGCTTACGACAATGATGGGCGTGGTTTTGCGCTGGCGACTAGCGATAGTCGCGAGTCGGTGCGTCAGCGACAGATCCCCATACCATTATTGCAAGTCGCAAACGAACAGTCGCATGTGTGCACCTCAAGCCTTAGGCTTGTAGGTCGAAATAGTACCCTTAGGCTGGATTCAACCAAATACGAAGTTACACGAGTATAACTATCACGGGAATAATTATACTCATTGAATTTACTCTTGGATATCTTCGTTTGCGTTTTTCCAACGTACTCGAGGAGTACGCTAAACTCGGTATTGTAATACTTTCGTTGATGAATGAACGTCGAATGAAAGTATAAACCGACAAAAGTGCATGTATTATTGTTTCTCCTAGCATGACGTGAAATGCCGCAACAATTCAATTTTGTAGGATAATACAGTGAAATGTCAAGTTGACAACATGTAATTTCTAGTTTCTATGTAGGTAATTCAACATATTCGGTTTTCTGTTATTTCAACATACGAGTATGTTCAAGTTTAGCCTACAAATACAGAGTGGCTTCCTTGGATAAACGAAATCTTACAGCAAAGTCGTGGTCATAGTAATCATCAAAGTGATTGGCTCTATCCTTGATCCACCTTGGACGTCTTGACACATATTCATCATCACTGTCGGATTCTTCTATCATATTTCTCAAACGTTCCATCGTGGAGCGGTTTTGATAAATATCTTCTTCGAATTATTCTTGAAAATACTCAATAATATTTACGAATAAACAAAATCGAGGATAATTTGAAAAGTGACTACTTTGACAGCTGTTATACTCTCAGATTAACCTTTCACACCGCCAAAATCGCCCGTGTTATTCTTTACTCGCGTGTAGATACCTTATTCTTAGATTAGTCGTTGGTAAAATGCAAAATCAGCTTACCCTTAGAATAAGCAGCGCTTACTCTCGTGCAAAAACTTACACGAGTTTGGTTGAATCCGGCCTTAAAGTTGTCAAATATCTGTGCTCAAGTACATATTTGATTTTATTGGTCGGAGCTCAACAATCAACAAGAAACTGCAGGCTTACACTTAAACCAATTCCGATCGATCGGCATTGAGATTGTGATTTTCGTAAGCTTATTTAGCAACACTAGCGACAAATTGGATCCGTATTTAAAATAAAAAAAATAGCACTGAGTTTTGTTCACTCAAAATCTACACAATACGGGTCCAATTTGGCACCAATGTGGAAATTATAGCGTACAAAAAATCACAATCTCAATTTAGCGATCGATTGGAATTACTTCGGGAGTAAGCCTACAGAACAACCGAGCCACAGCTACTCGAGGTGCTAACAATAGGAGTGCGGACTGAGTATGAAGAATCGAAATCAATTAGTCTACCAGTTAATTAGATAATAAAAAATATATAAGCCACTTATATTTTATTCTGTCAAAATAACAAAAACTACTGAGAAAAGCGATTAAAAATCAGAGTGGGAGCTAGCAAGATCACAAGAGTATTTACCTACGTTTTACGCCTCGAAACTTTTTGATCATACAAAAAAAGAAAAATGCGTATAATAAAAAAAATATTTTTCGTCTCGGCGTCGCTTCGCAGGTCGCGTCGCTCCGTCGGTCGGTAGCAGTGACAAGGGGAAAATGTCAACGACAAACCCGGCAACACATCTAGCAAAAAATTGACGCGCCTACCACTTCATATAGCTTTTTAAATCGTACGCATTCCGTAGATGGAACAACACTCATGGTCATTACATTAGCATTCCTTCTAATAGGAGTTTAATCGACAAGCTATAGATAGCTTCAGCGTGTGATTGAAGTTTTGAATTATTAATGACACATCTGCAGAATATTTGATATGGCTTCAACGCCAGATATTAATGCAGTTATGCGTTGGTGTTGGCAATTTTAACATACTTTCTATCTGCACACTCACCTGCGCTGTCCATGGAACGCTTAGCGTTAACTTTTTGATTATTGCATTGCAATAATGACTATTACAACACTTCCACTGTTGTAACATTAAAGCAACACATTGGAGTGATTGAAATTCTATTATAGTTTCTCAATACTTTATTTTAATATTTAGTAAAAAAATTACATAGATTATTTACATTTGCTATAATCTTGTCACAAATAAATACACAAAAATATAAAAATTATATAGAAACCGTACGATTATTCGATTATGGACATGTTGGTTGAATAAATTAATTATTGCATTAAACATTCTAACTAAAGGCTAGGTTTGACGATGGGAACAGTAACAATCAACATGAACTATTAATATTTATGTATAAATATTTAAACTCTGAAGGGCACAATTTCAAATTGACTTCTAACGGAGCATGAACGATTCTAGAGAGAAAATTATGTCATAATGTAGGAGAATATATGATTTCTTAAAATCTTATGTAAAACAAATGTTAAGTAAAGATATCACGTAACACGTTATGTTTGATAATATTACAGACGCTATATAGTACACTTTTTTTATTAATAGTTTCATAATTCATAATGCCTAAATTTTAATTGAGAAAGTGTCAAGATACTATTTTGTCTAAATAGCGTTTATATGAAAGCAGCGTCTTAACTTATCAATGGGACTAAAATTATTTAAGTAAAGTCCGTAGTGCTTTTTCCAAATTACGATTACTAATACGTATATAAGCGATTATTTTAAGATTAATTTATTATTGCAAATAACTTCGTATCAGTTATCTAACACATATCCAAATAAATGCGTTATTAATTTTAGAGATCACGAAAACACACTTGAGATCACACTTTGTTTTTTTGCCTTTTGCTATACATTTCTCTTTCAAATGATTTTCTCTAAATATTGTTAATTCACAACCCTAATCTTACTTTTCCATTTGAGTTCATCTCATTGACTAGATACTATTAGTTATTACATTATGGCAATCAATAAAATATGTCAAACATTAAATAAAATAGACACGAGTAAAACTTACATTAACTGCTAACAGTTTTTCTCAAACAAGTGGTTAAATAAATAATATAAGCTGGCAATAGTGGAAAACTGAGTCTTAAGGTATGAAAATACTATGTATCATAAATCAAATTTCTTTACTTAAGTATATAAATACGAGTTTTTGGATGCATAATAACAACCATTAACCAATCAATGTCATCTGAGTTTCTGTACAAACTATAGACCGGGAGCCTTTCAATCACTCAACAATGTAACAGTGTGTAGAGATAAAAACTATAGTGTATATGTATAAAAATATCACTATTGCAGATGCACCAAGAAATGTTTCCATTTATAACGGTCGGTGTATTAGACGGGAACCTATCACTTGTCCGAAATTTGCTTGTTCGAATTTCATTTGATCGAAAACGGTTCACCGACGTCGGTTCTTAACGCGAAGCATCAAACTGCATGTTGCATGCTATAGGCTTGCTTGCATGCTTCTTTGTTAGCATGTTCGGAAACACAATACTTCGAACAAATGTTATTTCGGTTAAGCATAACATCGGTAAAAAGTTATTCGACCAAATGAAACGTTGGAGTAACGGAAAAAATCGAATTGATAATAGGTCAAATGATACAGTGGCAAACGTAATTTCGACGACGTAAAAAAACACGAAACGAAAATAGTCGAAAAGTTTTCGGTTAAATGAAATTCGGTCAAAAAATGTTCGATCTTATGATAGGTAACCGTAGTAGACAAATAAAACGGCGTCGACCGCCACTCGCCGTAGCATTTACAATACAAAACAATTATATTCTACTATGAAAATACGGCTTGTTATTTTATGACTAGTTACGCGACAGAAAGTGGCGGTCGATCTGTGGATAACGTGTATAATGTAGTAGGTATGTACAACATTCAGTAAATAACTATGTTATGTAAAATCAGCACCGGTAGCAACGAATGCTAAATAACAATCAGTCTATTGTCAAAAAGGAAGATGGCTGCGTTCCCTTTAACGAGGCCGGATTAATCATACCACGAAACACCTCGTGAGTGAGGGCATGACTAAGCTGCAATTCTCCTAATAATGACTAAAGCATGTTTTCCTTTATAGTGTTGTTTTCGGTGACAACATCATTATACCATAGCCCAGAGTAATGTTCCACAAAATGTCACTCGTAAGACGATCAGAGAACACTCATAATAACAAACACTCACAAATATGATAGGCCTTGTAAAGTTATAAATGCATAATATATATCAGATAAAATCTCAGTTGAAATGCTTCTTTTTAACTTATTTAATTAACTTACACCTAAATACTTGACCTCGTTATAGTGAACTGCGTTTAAATATGGCACTCTGTATATTTATTGAAAGGCACGCAATAAGCGGAGAGGTGTGACGGCAAACAGGCCCCCGGCGACACTCCGATCACAGACTAGATATAATTATATTGACAGTCTTCGTTACAACTTAATAAGCCACATCTTTACGATGCCGCCGCCGGGAGATTCAGCGACGTTCGAACCGTCTTACGGCATAAATGAAGAAGAGCGTTGAATTTAAGGGCCAATGCACAATGACACGCGGAGTGAGCGACATCATCGTATCCCCAGCTCAGCGTCGATCCACGCTTCAATAGGGTTACCACTTATATAGAGTTTTCATTACATTGCGCAACAGAATAATTTATGAATGAAAAGCTAGGGTCCCATGGCCCGTTAGCTCGCAGGCCGCGCCAGACCACCAATAATTATTATAATCTACGTCGAGAAAATTCACATTTAATTGAGATAAGACGGCGAAAATTGCCGCTTGTCTCACCGTCCATCCTAATTTGTGTCGATTCCAGAGACTCCAGTTTGAATTCATCGTTCAAACGTTAGCACGTGTGTGTGCAGTGGCAACCCTGTATGTGTAAAGAGCCCTGTAAACGATCAAACATGTTTGTCAAACTTGCCTGACAAACTTCACGTTTTCATCAAACACGACGTCAATGCAGATACTTTTCATTTCGAACACATCAAACACGTAGTTGGTTTGTCAAACGCGTCGAACACGGCCGAACACACGAACAAACAAGTGTGTCAAACACGGAAAATTTGACAAACGTGTTCGATCGTTTTTTTACAGGGTCCTTAAGAGAGCGCGTGTGCGGTCGTCGCGGGTACGGTGGGGGGTGGGGGGGTTCGCTACTGCGTGTAGCGGTGCGCGGGCCGCAGCGCGGGCAGCGGCGGCGGCGGCTTGAGCGCGCGCGGCGGGTGCTGCGCCAGCGTGTGGCGGCGCAGGTACAGCGGCGTCTTGAAGCTGCGGCCGCAGGTGGCGCACGCCACCGGCTGCGCCTCGTGGATCAGCCGCACGTGCTGCCGCAGGTTGGACGCGTTGCTGTACCGGCGGCCGCACAGCGCGCACTGCACCCCGCCCGCGACACCGCCCGCGACCGAGCCCCCTCCCGCGTTCGCGCCGCCCGCTGCCAACAACACCACGTTCGCACTGGCCGGCACGCCACGCTCGCCGCGCGCCGCTCGCCGCTCGCCACTCGCCGCCGATCCACCGGACCGTGACCGCGCTCAAACGCTACACACACCCTCCACTACTCCACCCGTGATCGGTTCGTTCGGCAATTCGTTCAGACATACGACAATTTCAATGTTTATATCTATACTGAACGAGAACATAAAGCCGATTGCAGAACAGCTCATCGGTGCTCCAGCGTTTAAAGTTATTATTAAACCCGATAAAATATGCCTTCAGATTTGAGTATTAAAAAATGGAGCGTTCTGTTTAGCACTTGAAACGGGTCATCTTTAATTGTTAATGAGTAGGTATATAGGATCATCTTTGCTATAGATTCATTGTGTTCAGTCACAGAAGTCCGAGTGGATGTGTCATCGGGCGGGAGGGGGAGCGAGCGGCGGCGGCGAGGGTGCGACCGCGCTGCGTCGCCACGACACCCGCGCGCCTAGCCACCAAACACAATAATTTACGAGACCGCGCGCGCTCTCTTATACGAAACTACCGATGGTAATCTATATTAAAGGTTCGCCGGGGGCGCGGCTGTCCGAGTCGACGTGTGCGTGTGACAATGAAGTGATGTTACAAAAAAAATGGTATATTCACCTTCACCGCTGTCCTCCCGCAAATCGGCGTTCATTCCGCTCATGAGATCGACGTTACCTGTGTACAAAAATATTATCGTAAGACTAGGTTAACTCATAATACATTTAAAACCAGATTGAATTTCCACAGAAGATTGTAGTTTATTGGCTGTAAATCATAATTATACTAACCTTGCAGTGCAGCAAAGGGATTGGCCAACGCATTATTTTCGTAATACATTGGGGGAAAGTTGGAACGTTCTTCATCACTAGCCTCCTGTTCCATTACTTCCATTTTTGGTTCTAATAAATCGGAAGCATTGAATTCATGACATTTATCAAATTTTTCTGTGTCTCCAGGGTCCATAAGAATATCACTCTCTTCATTTTTGACTTCAGGCGCTTCGAGATCAGTTTTCACCCTCAGAGCAGGGTAGTTGCTTGTTTCGCTATAGTCATCATTATTAGGCCTCATTTGACTAGATGTTTGAAAGGGAGCTTCATCGTTGAGATTATTTCTGGCAACTTCGGGAGAATTTCTAGTTGAGCGGCGATTTGTGTTTTTATCTTGTTCTTCTATTGATGTTGATTCAACATTTTGGCTTGTGGCTTTGGAAGAAGAGGTAGAATGTGACGGCTTGGCGCTGAGCAAATTACGCAGTTGGGAAGGAGGAGATTTACGATTTGCTTTCTGCAACAAATGATCATAGTGATACAGATGTCAACTGAATCTAAAAAACGAAGTAAAACCGATATAGAAACATGCAGGGGCGTGATCAGAACCTTCGTGCTAAGTACAATTTTTCGCCCTAGCCCCGTTTAATATATTCGAGTGTAACGTTTGGGTGACACTATCGGTCAGTTCAAGACCTTAGACTGTAAACTATCGAAATTGATGGTTGCAAAACGCTCTGACGTTTATTACTGTCAAAGTCTTAGATGCTGAGTGATTTTGGGCCATAATCTATTACATCATCTGCTAAAAAAAGAGAAATATAAATTACTTTGTCGTTGTGTTGTGAGCAGTCTGTGAGTCCACGGATTTGCAGCGCGTCGGCGGTGCGCAGGAAGGCGCTGAGCTGCGCCTGCGCAATGTTTACTTGGCCGACGTACATGAACTGCAGGAGCGCACGAACGTGCGACACTTCGCAGTCGCGCATGAATATTATTGGATGAGGACATGGATTGTTCTGAAACGAAATAGAAAGTGTTAACACAACACAATATACAGGATTATTTGTAAAACACCTGCAACGTCGCAGGATTAGATAGCTAACATCATAAACAACAATGTTTGTTCTATGACTTTTGATAATTATATTATATATATATGAACTCTTTATTGAACACAAATTAATAATATTATACACGTTTATTTTTTTATCACCCTGGAAAATTTTAGGGATGATTCACGACATGCTATTGGAATGATTTAAATATAAATAAAAAAATAACTCGATTACTTATATTTATTTTCATTTCATTTCAATTTTATATTAAATTTAAAAAAAATACAAAAAATGCTGCACTAGTTGAGAGCAGCATTTTTAGAGATTTTTTTATTTTTTTTTATATTTTTTTTTAATTTTTTATTTCATTTTTTTTATTTTTTATATATATTGGATGTGTCCTGAAGCATCCCTAAAATTTTCCAGGGTGATAAAAAAATAACCGTGTATATACACGCTTATTTTTTTATCACCCTGGAAAATTTATTTATATTTAAAAAATTAATATAAAATTAAGGAGGGGGGTTATTTTTTTTATTTATATTTAAATCATTCTAATACCATGTCGTGAAGCGTCCCTTAAATTTTCCAGGGTGATAAAAAAATAACCGTGTATATATAAACTCTTTATTGAACACAAATAAATACAAACATAGTACACGAAAGACAATAGTCTGTCCAAAGGCGGACTTATCTCTGAAAGAGATTTCTTCCAGCCAACCCCAGCTGATGTTGCTAAAAATTGATAAATGGGGACTAGAATAACCCAAAATATATATATATATATATATATATATATATACACGGTTATTTTTTTATCACCCTGGAAAATTTAAGGGACGCTTCACCTCCTTAATTTTATATTAATTTTTAAAAAAATACAAAAAATGCTGCACTAGTTGAGATCAGCATTTTTAGAGATTTTTTTTTTTTTTTTTTTTTTTTTTTTAATATAATATTGGATGTGTCCTGAAGCGTCCCTAAAATTTTATGCGTATATCTGCTATAAATATATACACAATTATAAATCAAAAATACATACTTTAAAAAAAAATAAATGATAACCAAACCTAGATATAATAATATCATAATCAATAAATATAATTATACCTATCATGCAAAAAGGTTTATGGATAATGTTATACTCTAAGACAAATTAGAAAGGTAGTGCTCTTGTAAATTGCGTTTGAAAGAATCGATGGATTTACTCTCACGAATTTTTGCAGGCAGACTATTCCACGTTCTAGCGGCACGTACGGTAAATGAGTGGAAAAAGAATTTGGAGTTGGACTTGGGTATATCTAGAGTAGGATAAAGCACACAGGAACGCTGAGGACAGGTACTAGGTGGCATAAGGTTAAATTTGTAGCGTAAGTATTGAGGAAATTGTGGGAAACTAAGAATTTTAAAAACAAGACAGAGGATGTGCAGATCTCTGCGAAATCTAATAGGAAGCCATTTTAGTTGAGAGCGATATTCGGATACATGATCGAATTTCCGTAAACAAAAATAAATCTAATAGCTAAGTTTTGAAGTCGCTCCAAGTTATTTAGAAGGTCTTCAGTTGCATCCAAATAGCAGACGTCAGCGTAGTCGAGAATAGGGAGTAATAGGGATTGAGCAAGCATAATTTTAGTTTTAAAAGGCAGAAAGTACTGAAGTCGTTTAAGTGAGTGATATGCAAAATGCATTCGACGACTCACCTCATTAATGTGCTTTGTCCATGATAAGTTGCGGTCAACTACTAAGCCTAGGTTTACATATTTGTCTGAAAAAGGAATATCAACCTCATCAAAGCAAATTCTAGGAAGGTCGTTTACAATAATGTTTCGATACAAACCATGACTACCAACGATCATGGCCTGTGACTTCTTGGGATTTACTAGCAGACCGAACGATTTAGCCCAATCCTTGATTAATTGAAGGTCTTGGTTAATAAGGTTTATAGTTGAGCAAATATTGGCAGGATCAGTGTGCTTATAGATTTGTAAATCATCCGCATACAGGTGGTAAGGAGAAGATATGATTTTCGTGATTTTATTAACAAAAACAGAGAAGAGAAGTGAAGAGAGTACACCGCCTTGAGGAACACCAGCATAGAGTTCAGACCAGTCCAAAGACAGCTCATGAAATCTAATATGTTGCTGGCGTCCTTGAAGATAGCTAGAGAACCAATTGATAGCATGAGGTGGAAGCCCTAGGGACTGGAGTGTGGCTAAAAGGATATTATGGTCCACCGAGCGCTGGACGGTGCTAAAGTCAAGTAGCACCAATATAGTGAAAAATTTACTATCCACGGCTTTGCGTATGTCTTCCATAACGTTGAGCAAAGCAGTTACTGTGCTGTGGAACGGACGAAAACCAGATTGAAAGTTACTAAGGAGATTGTTACGAGAAACATATGAGTACAGCTGTTTATGAACAGCGCTTTCTAGGATCTTGGATAGAAAAGGAAGGATCGAGATCGGTCTGTAATCAGAGAGACTGGTTACTGGAGCTAATTAGTTAGATTTTATTTTCATATAAAAATAAATATTCATTTAATATACCTGTATCTACAGAATATTTGTAACTCTACGCGCACAGCGCGCGAGCGTAGCGTCGTCTTCCGTCGTCGTTTATAAATGAAACGTAGACTTATCAATGTCAAGATAGTGCGATAAAAACTTAAAAATTGATTTTTGTTCAATTTATTGAGTTATCTTTAAACAAACGTTGTAGTTAATGATGTTAGCTATCTAATCCTGCAAGGTTGCAGGTGTTTTACAATTGACCCTGTATAACAAACCCAATATCTGCAAAAGTGCAGTTTCTTTTACATATTTATTTTTTATTAAACTACCGTCATTTAGCTCACAATTAACATACTCTCTGGTAGTTACAGTATAAAATTATATTTGTAAAAATGAAAAATTTGATACAATATGCCATATCAATATTAAAAAGCAAAAGGATCATAGAAAAATCTAGACAAGTGCAAATTGGACTTACGCACCTAGGCTTCTGTAAAAACTTATCTAAGTATACATGTACATATGTATTTACTGTTTTCAGATTTTTTCCTTAACATATGCTTTATAAGAACTTGCGCCCTGCGAAATTTCATGATTCTAGGTTAAACTATAGGTTTTAATTTCCTTGTGAAATATGGCAACAACGGCAACAAAAAATGAAGTGATCTTATAAGGGTTCAGTTTTTTCCCCTTTGAGGTACGGAATGATGGAACTAAAATACAAAGTGACAATGAATATGAAAAAAAAATGTATTTTACATACACAAAAAAACAAACCTGACTTTACACCTGATTTGACCTTTCGACATGTGCCCTTATGCTGTTTGTAACAGTGCCGGTGGCAAAATAACAAGCAGATGGTAATATAGGTATGAAAAGAAGTTAAAATAATTTTAATTTCTATTAACCCCTTTGGCCTATTTTTAACACAGATCTTGAAATAAACCTTCGAGTTTCATAGTGTAAAAATTCCTTGGATATAACCCTACTGGCTGAGTAATACGACTAGTATTTCTTGAGATAGTTTTATTTGTAAATCCAATTTTAGAAACTATACCAATAAAGACATGTATTATTTTTGAGATCCAGAAGTAAAAAAATATTAACCAACTTTCCTTGAGGTTTTAAATTAATTAGATCACATAATTTTTATTTAGATTTTTTTTAACTTTACAAACATATTTATGTATATTTTAGTTTTTATTGATATTAAGATTTTCTTATAAAGTAACATGTCCTTAATCTCTCTGCAAAATTTATGTATCTTTTGCCGCTTTAAGCAATTCCTGGGTAATCTGTCAAAGGTAAGCTAGTAGAAATCCCATACAGGGGCAAGCTTGCCTTTGCAATATGATTTTTGGTACCATTGTGCTTTGTATAATTTTAACAATCATATTAAAAAACTAGCTGTGCCCGCGACTTCATCCGTGTGGAATAGTAACTGCTGGACCTAACTTGATAAAAAGTAGCCTATGTTATACCTTATATAATTAGCTATCTATTAGTGAAAGTCCCATCAAAATGGGTCGAGCCGTTCCGGAGATTAGCGGGATCAAACAGACATAATTTTTTAATTGTGTTTTTGTTATTGGTACCCGATATACATTCATACCTATTGAGTAAAAACTTGTTATTTTGACATTACAAACAGACACTTCAATTTTATTTATTTGTATAGAAGATGTACATCGTGAGGAAACCTGCACACGCCTGTGAAGAAAGAATTTCTTTACAGTTTGTGTGTGAAGTCGACCAACCCGCACTTGGCCAGCGTGGATGACTAAGGCCTAATCGCCCTAGTTTAGGGTAGGCTCAAGCCACTTGGTGGGGACGTATATGAGCTGTTGATGTGTATAGAAGATTTATATCTACATTCTGCTTGTATGAACAAAAAATTGTAGACCTAACTGTATCTGATGATGGATTTATTGATGATTCATATTTTCAATATGGACTTCTGCACTACATAACTGGCCAATTAATAAATCTCATGGCACAGTGTTTGTTATCGAACTAAACAGCTTGACATTTGTTTTTTTTTATATTTGGTAGTTCTGAATATAGGTTGTTGTAGGCTATTTTTGTACCCCTAGATGGACACCTCCAGAATTTTTTTAAGACAATTTTTATGGCGAAATGTAGTTCACAGGCATAGCTACTAATTATATAAAATTAAGATTCATTTAGAGAAATACTACTATGCATTACAATGGTAATTTATTTTAAGCATTTGAGCACTTTCTTCCATTTGCTGTAACCTGTGTCTTAGTAGCTTTTATTTAGGTATACTAACAAAACTAATGACGGAATTTTATGGCATAAACGGGTCAAGCAAATGCTTCCATTCCACTTGATCGTAAGAGGAAGTAAAGTCCAAATGCAATAAGATAAGCTATTGCAAGGCAGAGAAAATATGCTGCACAAGCCACCCTCACTTAATAGACGTGCAAGGTGCATTATTTAGATTGCAGTAAATTCAGCTTGTTTGCTTTGTCAAATTGTGTTTATTTTTTTCAAAGTACCAATTACATTTTTTATTACTTTCTAAAATAGATTTCAAAGTGACAAGTACCACAAAGTGTTGTGAATAAGCAATATATGTAATGAAGTTAAATATGTATTACATAGGTACCAATCAATAAATATCAACACAATGGAAAAAGCTCTGTGTTGAATTTTATAACAATCACTAGGTATTAAATTTTTTTTAAAATAAAACAACATGCATTGTAGGCTATTATGTTATAGGCATATATATTATTATAGGCATATAGTGAATAAAATTTGTCATGTCCCCAGTTAAAGACTGAAGAATTGAATTTGGAGTCTATATTTGTAAAGTACCAAAGCAACGCTACTGAATGTAAAAAATACAATATTCTTTATTTTATAATATACTAGCAGCTGACCCCTGCCCTCACCATTGGGTGTCAAACATTTCAATCAATTATATTTAATCTCAGGAATAATGTAGCTTTCTACTACAATTTTTAAAATCAGTTCCGATGTAACAGTAATTACTTCCTACATTCTCACAAATGTTACTCTTTTTAATATTAGTGCAGAAAAGCTATACCAAATATAATTACCATAAAAGTTATTCTTACTTTGTTTATTTTATGATTTATTAATTCATAAAGTTATTTTACTTTGTTTAATATAAGAGTTATGTATCTATAGCACATATATTAAACAAAGTAAGAATAACTTTTTCTGTTCTATGAACAAAAATTAAACATGCATCAATAATCACTTCTCTCTAGTTTCTTGAAATGTATTATTTATAATAAGTGTGGAATTTCCATTTACAGTCCAACAATGATTAGTAATTTAAATTACTTTGTTTAATGAAAAATCAATGGAACAAGTTGATTAATGGAATAATAGAATGTCACAGCAATTAGGTTAATTAGCTATTTGACTTATTAAACAGTATTGTGAATATTTGTAGCCCACACAAAGCTTCAAATTTTTCATATTGTGGAATAAGAAAATTAAAAAAAAAAGAATCCACAAGGGTACTGGAATTCATAAAGAATATCAGCAATGTAATGACTAATGACAGATCAAGTTTTGGGGTATATGTCTTTGTTATTTTATGAGCCATTGGTTTATAAAGGCATATTCAGATTGCATATACATATTAATAATATTCTGAAAATGTTTAAATAAACCTGCAAAGATCACAATAGGAAAGTAATTATTATTTTATTGATTGGCCAAGAAGATTAATCTGATATATACTTTGAGTCTTTTAACCAGACAATCAAAATCAATAGCTTCTCATTATCTAAATTTCCTTTAAAACTGTTTATTATTTCTGAATTATTCACCAGATACAAAAATAATACTATAATTGGTTACACTGTGCTATAAATGAATCTGCTGAAATGACAATATGTTCTCCACCCATAGCAACAATGTTAATGAATCAATTAGAAATTGTAAAAAAGAATTTTAAAGTATGTACAAATAAATGAAATCACGAGTACTTAACCGGAACGCGAGACATGGCATTTGTAAGTAGATCAAGTGTTTTATACATAACAACTTTCACTAGAGTCATTGTAATGGTGACACATCAAAGTGTGGGGAGTGAAAGATACTTACTTTAAACAATTCCTTAAAATATGGACTACAAGCAGAGAGAACCACTTTGTGAGCCTCTAGCCTGTGACCTTCGCATGCCAGTGTGACGTCCACGAAGTCCTCATCATCGCGCAGTGCCTCGAATTGAGAAGTTATATTTGCTTGAAAATTGTTCCATCTCAAACAGAATTGCTGGTCGCCACCCAGTTCTGTACCTTCCATTACTTATAGACATAACTCGATATACCTGCTCATTTAATTGGTTGATAAGAAAGTTAATAAACGAAAAATAAATATATCACAGTAACTTGCAATTTCAGTCGCCGTCTGGCCGAAAATCTTTTATGAAAGAAAACAATCAATAAAATCTCGTACCAATAGAAGAAAAATAAAACTTTTTTTAATTTGTCATTTTGATGAGTACATTCACTTCTCACTTCAAACACGTTTCGTTACACACAGAGATTTGATACCGTTTTTCGTGTCAGCTTCATAAAGCGGAGGCTTATGGGCTTATTACACTTATCCTAGTTATGATCGATTTAAGCATACATTGCTTTCTTTGAGTTCATTTTTAGTAAGTGATGCAATCAAAATATATAAGCAATTGTTTGCTTAAATCGGATCCTAACTAGGATTAGTGTAATAAGGCTTTTAGAGGTGGCTTAGAGCATTCAGTCCCCTAACCATGATCGCTTAAAACAATATTAAAACCGCGCTGAGAGCGGGATGGCGCTATACGCAGCAAGAGCGGTGTCTCTGTTTTAATATTGTTATAACCTTGCTATAAGCGATCATGGTAGGGCCCCAGAGCGGAGGGTGGATAGACAAAAACCACTCGCTTATTATTCGGCAGTCGTTCTATAGAAAAAATGTATGGAGATGAATTTAGCTGCGGAAAAAAATAGCGTGAGGATGTCACATTCTAATGCCATTTTCATACATTTTCTCTGCGGAACCACTGCGGAAAAATAAGCGTGTGGCTTTTGCCTAGGCCAGAGCCCTACAGTCTGATTTTTAATTCGACGGAATTCTGACACATGTCATCCTTAGACAAAGCAGATATAAATAACCGAGGCGCGTTCAGAGCCTTCGCGCGAAGTACAACTGTTCGCTCTAACCCCGTTCAATGCCTTCGAGCGTGACAACCGGGTGAAACAACCTCCCGTTCAAGACCTTAGAGTGTTGGCGCGAGTTACAACCGAACAACCATCGAATATGATGGTTGTAAAACGCTCTGACGTTTATTACTGAAATACTCTTACGTGATTGGATGATATTGGCGGCCATATTCTATAATGTCATCTACTAGAAAGAGAGAGAAGTAAAAAATCATGTGAAAGAGGGAGATAAAAGATTTGGTTGCTGCAATCCGTTCAACGCCTCTAAGCGAGTTAAAGAACAACCGGACAACTACACCCAGAGGCCCTGAACGCGCCTCCGTTTCTACTTATACCCCATTTACACTCACGTGCGAGCCACGAGACGAGCCACGAGCCGAGCCACGAGACGCGAGTGTAAACACTGAGCTCGTGGTTCGGCTCGCGGCTCGTCTCGCCACTTGCAAGGCTCGCGTCGGGAGCGGTTTTTTGGGCACGAGTCAAAGGGGCTCGCGTCATGGCTTGCATACGCGCGAGCGCGTGTTTACACTCGCGCGCGAGCCTCATATAAAACTTGTAATTTTGCTTTATTTTTTACCAATTTTTTAAAAATCTTTAAATATTTCGAAGTTGGCTGTTGATACGTAGTTATTAAGAGTGAATAAAGATTATTGGTTAACAGAGTACAAAAGATAAGTAAGACCTCGATGGCCGAGTGGTCAAGGCGTCAACACGGTATGTTGAAGACGCGGGTTCGATTCCTTCCAGAGATAAAATTTTTCTTTATTGATTTATTCATCTTTCTTTTATTTTAAAAAATTGACTACAGTCGAAACCTTACACTTCATTGAACTTTCTCAAAAGCGGCCTATAATTTGGAGCCCCAAGAATAAAAAGTCATATTTAGTCAAATTATTTACGTAGTTATAGGGTATATGCTGGCTAAGCACAGCGTTGATGCCGCTAATACTTTGACGTCCTTCATTGCTGAAAGCTCGAAAGCAACTGAACGCATTGCGAGAGTGTAAACACCTCGACGAGCTCACGCGCTCTTCCGCGAGACACGAGCCGAGCCGCGAGCCGAGCCTCGAGACGCGAGTGTAAATCAGGTATTAGAGTTTTTTAAATATTTAATGACGAAAAATATGAAACAGAATTAGATCAAGTAATGACATTTGTAAATAGTGTTTGTTTTGTGCACTCAATGCACACTAACTAGAATGTAAATTTTCAAGTGCTAAATGGAAAAAACAGAGTAAAACAACATATTTCCTAAAATAAAAATATTTATTAATTATCATTACTTATATCATCATTGTCGTCATCATCATCAACTCGGATTATAAAAGAATCACACACACTATCCAGCAGATCATTAGGAGGGCGTATTTTATCCCCTTCTTTAATAATATGGTTTAATTTTTCAGCAGTGATGTTATATACCCTCTAATATTGATTGTTTCACTTTGCGCAACTCGGACGGCGGTGCATGACGCGACTTAAATTGTTTTTTAATTTAAGATTTGACATCTTGTTATATTGGTGTCAATTCTGTTGGCATTTGTTGGAATGGACTAAACTAAATTTAGTTTTAGTGCTGTCAAATCGTATTTTTTGTTCGAAAATTTTAACTTAAAACACAATTTAACAGCACATAAACTAAATTTAGTTTAGTCTGATCGAATTAGCGCCAACAGAATTGCCACCATTGGCTCTTAAAAGAAGCAAAGATTTTACAAACGAAGAGGTTTTTCTATAAAAGGTTGGCAGCCTATGGATTATTGAACAGGGATCCCAGTAATAGAAAAATTATTTCCTTGACAATTATTGTAAAATTTATTCTAATGTACCCATGGTTTGCTTTAAGGCTGTAACTTTAACATTCTAGTTTGAGTGAGACTGGGAGAGTTATTTTACGAAGTGTGAGAGAGACAGATAGTGACGCTAACGTGACAGAGACGGCGAGTCTCACATCCACTTCGTAAAATGACTATTTTACGAAGTGGAAGTGAGACAGATAGTGACGCCAATTATTCGCTAACGCACAAACAATACACATCAGTACGTTTCGCTCCTTCGCTTACTGCGCATCTTTTTGTATTCGTTCGTGTTGATTTCGTGCTTACCACTTTCTGCTTCGTTTATTGGACTTGATTGCTTGTGATTTGGATTCGGACTGTTTAGTTTCTCTACCGACGACCTTTTTTGCTTTGCTCCGGACTACTTATCGTTGATTGTGTAATTGTGTAGTGCCACCATGTCTGCGTACACGACACAAGAATACGCCAACATGCATTTAATTCATGGGGAATATAGATGCAATGCCAACGCTGCAGCTAGACTTTATCGTGAGAGGTACCCAAATGCAGCTCGTTTTCCGGATCATCGAGTCTTTACAAATGTGCACCGATTACTCTTCTCAGAGGGCTGACTGCCGAACCAAGTACATAGTGAAATAATATTTCGTCCCCCTTACGAGGACGTTGTACTAGGCATTGTCGAAGAAGATCGGAGTATTTCTGTACGTGGAATAGAGAGAAGTACAGGAGTACCCAAAAGTACAGCACATCGGATTTTGCTAAGAAATCAGCTACACCCGTACCACGTACAGCGAGTACAAACTCTACTACCCCGGGACCATCGACCCCGTGTTGCTTTTTGTCAAACAATGCTACAAAAACACAGAGAAGATCCGCGATTCTTCGAAAAAATTTTGTTGTCATATGAGTCGACATTTAAAAAAGATGGTTACGTGAACCTACACAACTTACACGAGTGGCATATCGAAAATCCTCATTTGATGAGGCAAGATAGATCACAATATCGATTTAAAGTGAATATGTGGACCGGAATTTTAAATGGACAAATAATAGGTCCTTTTGAGCTGCCAGACGCCTTGACTGGTGAAGTTTATTTACATTTTTTACAAAATGATTTACCAAATCTACTTGAAGATGTGCCACTTAACATTCTAAGAGATATGTGGTTTCAACAAGATGGTTGCCCAGCTCACTATGCCAGCTCAGTAAGAGAATTTCTCGATGAGGAATACCCAGGCAGATGGATAGGACTATCTGGTACTATCTCGTGGCCAGCCCGTTCCCCAGATTTAAATCCATTAGATTTCTTTTACTGGGAAGCGGTGAAAGAAAAAGTTTACGCAAAACCAATCGAAACTGTGACTGGTCCCGCGCAGTGTTTTGTATTCTTTCTTCGCTTCTAGATGTGTGAATTGTTATAATAAATAACAATTGAATGGATGAAGGCTTCAATAAGGGACAATCGGATAACCTACCTAAAATAGATGGACTTATGGTTGCTCATTATTTAGCAATAAATACGTAATGATTTCTTAGCCGTCGAAATGCGAGGCGTAAAAATGCAAAGGTAAAAGTTAAACTTCTTTTATTATAACTCTTTCAAAAATTGGAAATATCTGTTCTATATTGTTTTATTTAATCTAATATAGGTACTTAACCTAACTTATTTCTTATCGCAATGTTAGCTAGGTACCAAACCTTTTAAGTTTTAATTTGTAGGGTGTTATTTATAACCAAAATCTCTAAAAACTAGGATAAACTATGCGGACTAGGATATAGGAGGCTAAGGTTAAAGACGTATCTAGAGATATACGTCTACTTATTCCAAATCCGGAACCGTTGTACTAAACCTTTTTTTATTAAATGACGAACGGTTTGGTTTAGTGGTAGTGAACGCTGCCTAGGAGCATGTGTTTGATGGGTTAAGTCTCAGTCTAATTACAATAGATGTGGTGTGTTTGTCAGCAATTTTGTAACGTGTGAACCAGGAATATCCGGTTGTATGTCACTATAATTTGTAATTGTTGTTAGATTGGTGTACTCAGACTAAGTACACCAATGGACTCGCTATGTATTAACTATGGCACGAATTTTGTGTCCAGTCCGCCATTACAAAGCACCATGTGTTGTTGTGCTGAAATATCAGTCAATGAGCGTTATTTGTGAGTGCATTTTACAGTTATACGTTTTTCATTGATTTTTTAAATTAATTGTGTAAAGAAAAACATAAAAAGTGTGGAATCTTGGATGCGGCGTCCCTAGTTTTTTCCGCCATCTTAGAGCACCAACCCAAATTTTGGCACGCTTTTTTCGTAGGTTTCATGTCTGGTAACTATAGTCTAAGAGTTATTTCGGTTTACGTAACAAAACCTTATTTTGATCACAGATAAAACACAAAAAATGAGTACACAAGACTATGACTATATAACTGTAGGTTCCTTTGCCAGATAAAATTTTGGAAAGTTAAAGCCAGTTTGGCCAACTTCAGAAAAATATACCTTTCCTTCCTACCGCGCATTCATCAAATTATTACTAATCTACAAAATTATAAATATTGTTTAATAGTATTAAAATAGGTGTGGAATGGGTACTTTAGCATTATTATATAGCCATGATCGATTAAACAGGTAGGTACTAATTTTCATATTTCTAAATATTAGTTGTTTATTAAGATTCTTATATTGATCAAGCTGGTAAAAAGGGATCATCATCTTATCAGCCATAAAGTCCATTCGCTTAGAGATAGTGTCGGTACACACCTACGCAATTGTGGTCATTGTAATAAAATACGAATAATAATAATACACACAACACAAGCAATGTAGCAAAGAAAATTTTAATAAAAAATATGAGACACTATTCTTCATCACTCGTAGTATCGCAGTCATTACCACCTGTATTTATTATAAGAGATCTGAGATAATCACGTTCTGAGTCCATACATCCCATTTTTTATATTGCTCCAATGCTAGATCTTGGTATCCCCACTATTTTTAAAATGTCTGTGATAGGTGCAGATATTAATTTCAACACAATGCCGATTATAACTTGAATACAAGTTTTACAAAACACCCGTCTTTTTTTGAACAAGATGAAATTTTATGTTGGTTCATACAAAATTTCGTCTTCGGGCGCTTCACTGTCCTCCCAAGTACGAAAAAACATTTTCGGTATACTTAACAGAGTCAACAAACACAACCTTTCACTACGGCGGGCACTTCGATGAAAATTGCCATATTCACTAGCAGGTGAGCGCCCCACGCGGCATTCTTTGCTTACGCGGTATCCTTTTATAAGAGCCGGAATGTGCCTAAGTGGCGCAGTACAAAGGCGACCGTATCCATATCTAAAGGCTAATTTACACTTTGTTAAGTAACAAGTGTGAGTGCGAAGTGCAGGTGTGAAGTCACAAGTAAAAACAATGTGTAAACGGCCACGCTGTTAAGTGTTAAGTGCGAGTGCGAAGTGCAGGTTTGAAGTAAACTGATTAGAAGCGAGCTCTAAATTTTACTGTTAAGTAGACACTCCCAGTTTCACCCGCACTAAACAGTGTGTAAATGGTATCGGTTTGATAAGTGCATAGTACATATGGACTTGCAAGAAGCAAATACTATACACTGTGTAAACGCTTCCTTCGCACTTAACAATTACGCTGTTAAGTTGTCACTTCGCACTCGCAAATGCTACTATTGCTACTTAACAAAGTGTACATTAGCCACAAGGGAACGCCCACCGTTAGGCGGTAGGCCGCCGCAAGAATAGGGGCTAAAGGTCATTTCCCATCATGTTAGTCTACTGTTGATTGGTGGGGAATGGTAAAGAAATATTAGTGAGTAGACACCAATCAAGGGTAATGAATGGTGCTACACAATAATGATGCTATTAAATGATGTTCTAAGAAAACATTTATTATAAAGACCTTATGTAAACTTTTGTTGTCAGCAATTTACCTATTCATATTACTTTAATTCTGGCACTTGACACTGGCAGTAATGGTTGTTATCTTCCCCAAAATTAAAAAATAATAAGAATACTTTAATTCGTTAACATGAATATAAGGAAACAAATATTCATTGATATTTTATTTAAAAAAAAATTATAGAGCTTGTTCTCCTTCAATCATTTCTTTTAGGTTAAGCAATTCAAATTGACCAGTTCCTTTTGTTTCAGATCTAATCATTTCATCCAAACTTCTAAAGTTGCCTGGGTCAATTAAACATATGATATTTGCAGTACCTGTGTCCCAGTTTTCTTCTTCAACACTCATCGCAAGTTTTACAACTTTTTCCTTTGTTTTTCTAGCATCTTTACCTGCCAACATTATTCTCACCCTCATCTGTGCTCTTTCCAAGGGAATTTCTTTTTTTAGCAACTGAATAACATCAAGAGCTTGTTGTTTAGCATTCCTATTAACATTCACAGAATAATGGATATCTTTCATAGCCTTTTCAATTATAGATACGGGATATGGTCGCTTTGTTTCAGGATTCACACATTTGTCTGACACTGTTGTTGCAATATCCTTGAACAAAGACTCTATCTGAGAATGCCGCTCTTTATCAGAAACTTGCAATTCTCCTTTTTCCAAAATCTCTTTACATATTTCTGTTTGATCATCCTTTCCAAATGCTTTCATCAAATCCTCTTTTTTGGCAACTTGGCCTTTAGAAACATTTATAAATACAGTGTGTGTTTGCAATACTTCGTCTATATCTTTTTCTCTGTAAAAATTGGAAACTTGTTTGACACAAACTTTAATTATACATATTGATTTAAGTAAAATATAACGGATCGTAGTTGAAATAATATTTTAATTAAAATTAAAACTCACAATTTACTTCGCCACGATACAACTTTGTTTTTATAACAAGCAATTTCAAATCTTTTCCCACCTTTTTTTAACCTTACTATAGCGACGTTAGTTAAACGAATTTGATTAATAGGTGTGAATATCTTTGACATTTTTTTGTTTATTTCACAAAATAACAAATCCAAGAAATAAAAATAGTTTTGTCCTTTTGTCCATTGCACAGACTACATCACAGAACACATATACCCATAAATAAAGAATGAATAGATAGGACGTGACCGTATACCCGTAAGGGACAGACATAGATGACGTCATACCTGCCTAAAGTAGATGGGTATACCAGTGTTGCTTTAAGTTTTACCCTACTTTATGTTTATAGTGGTAAAAAGGTTGGTTGATCTACGTATTTTTATTGAGACATTTTAATGAGCGCCCTTCGCTCAACAATATGTCTCAAAAAATAAAAGTGGGAGGAAGTTGCGAATTTTTTTATTGTATTCTTCATTCAACCTTCGCAGTCTAAAGTTATTTACACTTTTAAATAAAACTACACTTTTCGGATTTACTCGAGTATATTTAGTTTTAAAACATTTTACTTAATTATTTAAGCTATTATGTAAACATCTTTACAAATATAAGAAAAAATATTAGGAATCATCATCAGCCCACACGCGTCCACTGCTGGACATAGGCCTCTCCAAGTGCTCGCCACTGAGTACGATCCGCGACCACTCACTTCCAGCTTTTGCCAGCTAGGTACCTTGCGAAGATCGACGCTCGATTAAGAATACAGCGGGCAATATCATTGTTTTTTCTTTATCTCTGCAATTTATTTAAAATCCAATATTTATACATTTACTAAATATATGTGAAGATTTTGAAAATGTATAAATATAAAATTTTAAATAAACATTTTCTAAAATTAGATTTCAATAACTCCGTTATTGTCATCGAATACAGCGTATTAGCAATGAATTCGCGTATTTAAATATTTTTTACAAATACATTTCATCAAAAGCGGGTAGTGATTATGCGTAAACTCTTCAGTAAAAAAATTTATTTAACAATTTTTCTAAGCATTGGTGCAAAAGGGAATGTATGTACTTAATAATATTTTCAGAAAATCTCTATTGGTTTCTCCTACAGTATCTAAAATGTCCAACCGCTCATTTTGCATCATTAACTTACACTTCAAATCACTTAACACTTTTTCAAGTTTGGCTACTTTTTTTCCCAATCGTCTAAGCGATTCACGCACTGCCCGTAGTTTTTTACTTGATGTCCTCGATGATTGTTTCAAACGCAGCATTTGAAGCCGCATTTTTCTCTTTCGGGGCGTATTCAAATTTGAACCGAAACCCAACAACGATGCGTCCTGAAACAATATGTATACAGGTTAAAAATAAAAGCAGGTGCTAATTTTACAACATTAAAAATAATAATTAAGAAATTTGTAAACTGTATCTGTACTAATGGTTAGACTTGTTATATAAATAGGAAATGTCCAAAATCAAACCATTAATAATATTTTTGGCCATTTCAAAATAGTAGAAAAGAATTTGGTACCTACCCATGTTAACATACTCTTATAAAAAATTTGGTGTCATTAATCCAAAACTATAAAATTAATTTTGAAATCCCTTATACAAATAGTTGGGTCTGTGAAAAATAAATATAGGTTTCGGCTTGATAGGGTATTTACTTTGTAGATATAATATGTATAAGTTACTGACCTGTAAAAAAAGTTAGGAATAGCACCACTCCCAAGAAAAGTGCCTTTTTTGTTTTTCTGAATCCACTGTTGTTCAAAATGCTTAGAACACATTCGGGTATGCTTGGTTGGCTGCCAATTCAATCGACCAGTAGCTTTAACCCAACTGTTTCGAGTAATTATCTCCGAAGGAAATCTGTTAAATACAGACAAACAAGCAAATAGAAAGTTTCACTTCAAAAGAATTACCTTTGTTATCTAAAATGCTCAAAATTTTATACTTAAATATGTCAATATTAATGTAACACAGAAACTAATATGTGAGTTCCCTTTAACGTAACAAATTACCTACGAATCAAGGAAAAATTGTCGTAGCGACTGGTATCATTATAACCCGGCAAAATGTTATACGCGTTGGTTGTATAGGTGACCTTATTGAATGGCGACATTCTTAACTTATTAGGTTAATAGTAACCTTATTATTAGTTTGAAATTTCATGTTTAATCCCATAATATGATTGAGAACCATAGTAGAAGGATAAAATATTGCAATATAACTTGTATTTATAATTTAAAAAATAGTTTTGGCGCTTAATATTGACACAATTTAGGTCTTACCTGTAAAGGTTATATTTTCCTGTTTTCTAGCACTATAACTATTACAACCTAAAGCGGAGCAGTGCACCAAGATTTAAATGTTGAAATAGTTCACAATTACACTAATTAAACTGTTAAATAATTGCACAGTGAGCTATACTTCACACAACAAATTTCATCCACGTATTTGTTTAGCACCAGACGCTGGTGATAAACAATCCCCACTACCAGTTTCACCTATATACGGTGACAAAGACAAAAAAAAAGATGCCGTCTTCTTCTTTCCTTTGGCAATGTGTATAAGTTTATCTCTTTTCCTCATGTTTGACGGCTTTTATAGCCCATCTATTCCATTCTATATCTATGCATATACCCAAGGGGACTACATAGAGACCCAGACTAAGGTGAGATACTACCTTTATTCAAAATATTGACTTTCTGGTAGTTTTCCAATTACAGAGCATAATGCGACTCAGTGGCGCACAATGCCGAATTATGCTAATGCTTAATGAGGATCAGTACAACTATTACAAATTTGTTCAAATTAGTATTCACATTATTCTCTATGACAAACTAATGGTATATGTTTTTGAATTATCGAAATCGGCCCATTAGTCACCGAAATATTGAGTCTTAAACCTAGACCCGTGCAGGCGGTTAAAGCCGTGTGCCGAGAATACGCGTGACGTCACAGGCTCCATGCCGTGCGTGCTCCTTGTACGCTCACGCCTCAGTCCGCCAGGTAACGGTGTGAGTTAAGATGTTTCATTTGTGTATTAAGGTGTAATGTGTTTAAATATATGACATTGTGATATTGTATATCGAACTAGTTCTAATCATGCCTATAAATTACTTAAATCGTAGTAATTGATTCATTAAATAAAGTAATTGATTGAATAAAGCGATTGAATTACTGTTAAGAGGCCAATCACAAAATCGCGGCGCGCGGAACTAAACAAACAAACTTTTCGGCATCGCTGACGAAACAATATAAATTCTAGTTCTATTTCATTCATAAAAAATATATTCCTTTATAAACATATAAATAACACAACAGTTTAAGCAAGGGTTAAAAAATATTTTGGTATAAAAATTACGTTTAAGCAATGGAGAACTTCGTACATAATCTGACTTGTTTCGACGGCTTTTCGTTAGAAAAGTTAATTAGATTAAGAATTTCTTTCTTTTCTTAGGAGCCATTAAACAAAATATATTAAATTTTTGTTGAAGTGAAGGATATTGTGTCACGTAAAATTAATATTTTGATAGTTAATATTAAAGAGAATCTATAAAGATTCCCAAATCAGGTCCACGTGAGTTTTTGCCTTAAACGTGCTTCTTGTAAATAACTATGACTAAGTTATAAGCCGCTTTATTGTTACTGTAGATAACAATATTATCAAGTAAATGCTTTTTATTGCAACCAACGAAAGTTATACTATTTTAACTATTAAAAACCTTAATCTGCGCGTTCTTTTGTAATAGGCCTCTTAAAAAATGTAAGCTCATACCATTTGTGTTGTGTGGAAAGTATGGGTAAACTTATAGTACCTATATCAAAATATGATATTATATAATACATTAGCAATGTATCTATAACCACTTATAATATTGGTGTACCTTTTCCATAAATAAATAAACTAACTTATTTAGATCATCAGTTCCGGAATTGTCTGCTGGTCCCATGTCTCTTCAATACCTATAGTAGTTGTGAATGAATGTAATTTACAAAGACTTTCCAGTGTTTTTTTTAGTTGGGGTTTATTTCTTCATACTTCTTATTTTACAAGTAAAGTAGGTATAAATAAAATATAGATTTATTTAAAACGGTTTCTATTTTTTTACATAAAGGATAAAATAAGAAATCAAAATCATAAGAACACATTTTGGTACAACCAGCTGTTGGTATCTTGAGTTTTGCGTGCACCATAAATACCTATTTGAAATTCACGGCCCTCTATATATATTTACTTTGTGTACTTAATAAAGAGGACAGGCTGTTTACATCGGGCGGAAACAGGCTTACTCGTACATAGACGCGGGCATACAGCGATCTAGGTGCAGTTAGGAATGAAGGATTCAAGCCCGTTTGTGATAGCGCGCGATTCACATATCGATACATAACGCTCTGTCTCACGCTGCCAAGCTATTCGAGCCATTGCTGCTGAAGAAGATCCATCTCGCGGCCGTAATGAAGCTGAATAACCACACCGTCGGGGTTTTGTGGCCTCCCGGTCTCCTCTACAAGGTGGCCGTCACCAGCATGTCGTCCGCTCATATGAGACTGCTGACGCTATTTCGGAGCTTCGTTCTCTTGGTCAAGGAGGCCACCTTCCAGCCACGCCCCATACTCGCAGGTATACCCCATGACAGCTGCCTGTCGCCGTGCCTCTACGCATCCTACATCGAAGACATCTTCACCCTCCAAGACCAGCTCCAGGAGGGGCAGCAGGACTTATTGTTAGCCCTGCTCGCCGTCGAAAGCGCCTTCTTCGCTTCGTCGCGGATGGTGAGCCTCGCAATCAGGCCAAGATGGCCCGTGTCATCCAGCGCCCGTTACTGACATCCTGGCTGCCGCTGTGTGTGAAACTGTCATGTTCGTTTGCGAACTGTGAACCCGCTAGGACAACGTATAATACACGGTGAGTAAGCCTCGGGTGTTACGAAAACCTTAGCACTACTTCGAAGTACTAGTCGATATCAACAACTAAGGTTCTGCATCTACTTGTGGTTGAGCCGTGGATCGATTCGCCCCTCTATTGTGTATATACAGTTGATGGATTGATCTGTCGTTTATACATCCATTTTACATCCAAAGCTGCTGCTCAAGTGCTCATATAATCAATGTCGCCAAAATAATATACTAAAATAATAATATACCTACCCACCACAGAACACATAAGTTAGAAAAGCCTTGTTGTTAAACCTTTAACTACAACTACCAATGTAGTTATTTGGTGTTATTATTACATTTTTTTCAAAAAGTATCTTAAATTTTAGTTTTTACAATTCATACATGTAGAAACACAAATATTATAAAAAAACATAAATCTACTGTTCCACTGACAGCGGAGCACGGCCCAAGTTTTGAGTAATTTTTGTACCTTCATCCATACTTATATTTATTTTTTTAACACAGTTTGAATTAACTTTGATTATTTCAAAAAAACTACAATGAAACGAATGCTTTAAAAAATTTTCAACAATAAATTATATTACTAACGATTATATATAAATAAAACATTTCGATCAATGCCAACTTAAAGAAAAAACACTTGATAATTTTCTGTCACTGAATTGGTATCGATTGCACGCATCACACGAAAACATTACTTTTGAGAGTGCTCGATTGTGCGAAGTGTTGCTGTAGTTGAAACATTCAACGTTAAGCATTATGCCGCATAATGCGCTCTAGTGCTGTAATTGGAAAACTACCATTTCTATGTATAAAGTGCAAAAGTGTGCCGAGAGAGATAGCACTAACTGTACCTTTTATCCCTTTCCCACAGTGTTGCTACTGTTGTATATTTTATAATTTAGTAGTTATGAAACAACTATTGGTAGATGAAGATTATCGTTTATTTTAATTACTTTTAACGCCCAAAATACCTAAATTGTTTTTTTTTTGTAATAATTATAACATGAAATAAATTAAATTATCGTGTTAGCCTACTATTAATAATTATAACACTATCATTATACGTCCAGGAAATATTCTAGTGGTAGTATTCAAAAATGTTATATTGCAACAACGATTCTATGTCAATGTCAGTAATTTTCGTTGTCATTGTAGTAGGGTGACCACACGGTATGTACCTAACATAAATATTATAGCAATTTTTAACATTTTTAATAAAAGTAATTTATATTAGTTATTTATTGCTTAGCTTACACGATGCGATGTTAAGTTATTAGAAAAAAGAATTGGCATTAACATTCTGTTCAAGATATTGGCGAAACCACAAAAGTTTTCAATATTGTTGAAACAATTCGACTCACACTGATGTGTTTTTAATTCTTTTCTTCTTAAAATATTACTCATTCTTTTACTAGGTATGTATTTGAGTATCACAGAGAGATTTTAGTGTGGACTCATTTTTGACAAGTTGAGTTATTTGATTATCTGTTATGTGGCGGTGGGTTCAACATAATATACCGATTGGAAAAACCCATCTATTGAAGGACAATCATTGACATTCATTATTATTTAAATAATTATAATATTAATAAAACCTATCTTGTATTGAAAAGCAGATATAAAATTCTTTTGCGCAACCCATTTTGAAATAATAGAATAGAATAGAATATTTGTTTTTGTACAACACCAACCAGCTTAAAGTCAACGTATAAATAATACACTTAACAATAATTGTACAGAGGGCGACCTTGTCGCTAAAAGCGATCTCTTCCTTATCAATCGTGATTATTAAGCATATTATGATTTTCAAAAGCATCTTTCAGGTTGAATGTTATTGTTTTTAAGAAAAAATCCTTATTTTGTATAATTTGTGGTCACAAATTTACGAAAGAGACAAACGGTACAGTTATTTATCTCCCGCTCGGCACACTTTTAAGCAAGAGCTCATTCCTGTTTGAGTAATAATTCCATGAGTATGCATAATATAGTGCATTCACAGTTATTTTACCTCTGAATTCATATGTGGATGACCTTTATTGTCATAGCAATAGAGGCGCTCTCAGAGGGAAAATACATATGTGAATGCACTGTAGTGTAGAGATACTTGTTCACTTATTAGTTGGCCGTTCGAAAACCCGTGAGTTTTTCCCTCGGTAAAAAAGAAAAGAATAGATTTATTGCGAGACAGAGACGTTTAAGGCGCTATATCAAAAATGAATCAAACAATGGGAGGCGTGGTCTATACGTAAACGCGGGGAGCCCCCCGTGCTCAAGTAGCTAGTCTTTATATCTATGTCACCAAAGTCGTGAATGTGTTGCGTTGCCCCCGCATGCAATCAGATCGTTTAGAAATTACCGACGTAAGCGACAAAATACTAATTATTTTATTAAAAAATAACTATAATGATTAGAAAAAAATGCTTCTGTACGATTCTGGATACTGATGATGGCCACTTATTTAAGGAACTTTTTAATGAATACCTAACACCGTTTACTAGTAATCCTGAATATTGTTATTTTTAAGAGGTAATTTCAAAAATAAAAGGTATCGAGGCAAAATCTTTAAATCACGTTTCCGGTTCTGCTCGTGACTAGTTAAAGATATAAAGAAACACATATTTGACTTTCAGATCTGTGAGATCTCTCAGTTACCTATGACATTACATTAAAAATAACCAATATTTTCGATATAGCGCCTTAACTGGTTGTCAAACCCTAGCGGATGATTTTCGCAATTCACGAGTTTTAAATCGGGTTCTGTCATTTAAAAACGAAATGAAGAGTTTTTGTGTTTTACAACGCGAACTTGCTTTATTTTACAACTGCACAAAGCTTTACTTAACATTTGTATCTTTAACTTCGACCTAGGGGCCGTTCGATAACCCGTGAGATTTTCACTCGGTAAAAAAGAAAAGGATAGATATATTGAGAGAAAGACTTAACTGGTTTTCAAACGCTAGCGAGTGATTTTCGCACTTCACGAATTTTCGAACGGGTTCTGTCAATTAAAAACGAAAAGCAGACTTCTTGTGTTTTGCAACGCAAACTTGATTTATTTTACAATTACACACAGCTTTACTTAACATTTGTAGACTTTAACTTCGACGAAAAAACGAAATCAGTAGCCACAGATCACAGAACAGTCAACTGTCAATGTCAGGTATTTAACGCTGACTGGGGGCTGAGTTCAGACTAAGGAAAAAAGAATTTTTCTATAGTCTGAGGGGCTGAGAGAAATTCACTCCTGTCAGGCGAAAATTACTCTTCATTAATGCGTTCAGAAATACGCGCGGAGTAATTGGTCGGTTACCCTCGGTTTCACTCGGGTGGTTCTCGAACGCTATCGGGTGAAATTCACTCTACACCGAGTAAATATTACTCGTTTTCAAACGTTCCTACCCCTAGTTTGTGAGATTGTTCATTGTACATACTCATCATACCATTGGATGAAAATACTATTTTTTTTTGTGTTTGATCACAGACCTCAGATTAACTAAACCAATGGATTCGCAATGTTATTATATGTCTCAAATGCGTCCAGTTCAGTCCGCCATTACAAAGCACCGTGTTTGTTGTTGTGCTAAAATATCAGTCGGTGAGCATTATTTGTGAGTGCATTTTCCAGTTATACGTTTTTTATTGATTTTTTTTATGAATTCTATAAAGAAAAACATAAAAAGTGTGGAATCTTGGATGCGGCGTCCCTAGTTTTTTTTCGCCATCTTAGAGCACCAACCCAAATGCTGGCACGCTTTTTTCGTAGGTATTTCATGTCTATTGGTATCTATTGTCTAAGTCACAGACTAATATCACAGCTACATAGAGATTGCGCCATGATTGAGATCATAGAATATAGAATCCATCCTTTATCTAAGATTGAGATTGATAGATGGAGGCACTGGGATGCCAGATGTAATATCCCGTCAGGTACTCATCATTTTTCGCAAAAATGATATCTTTCCAAAATACCGCAAAACTTAGTGGAACTAACAAATAAATAGATAGATATTTTTCCTAAGACAAAGAGTGTCGATTCAGACACACAACTTAATTAAACTAAACTAATTTGACAGGTCTAAAAATAAAGCCGTCACTTTTAATCCTTTAGAGAAAAAGAAAGATGACGATAGTTTTAATCCTGTCAAATTAGTTTAGTTAAATTAAGTTGTGTGTCTGAATCGACACCAATGTTTGTTACTTCCTTAATATGATGTTGTTTTATGCTAAACTAGCTTTCTGACCACGGCTTCGTCCGCGTGGGCTACACGCTATACCTAACGTCTAGTAGAGGCCCCCCCGTTCGGTCAGACTTTTATATTCACAATTTCACATAACATAATTACTCCTTCTAGGGGAGTTTGTATTGTCTCACAGAGTAAACATAGTGACTGCATACACTTTGCCACAAATAAAAATAAAGAATTGGAATGATGAAATGGCTGGACAGGAATTTCTAAATAGAGAGATTAGTGAGTCATGTACACGAGTGAATGACTTTTGCTTTTATTTTTCGGATTTTGAATGAATATAGAATTGGCCAGAAATTGAACCCAATTCTGTGCGCCCGCCGTCTAAATAACCTAAAACTAAAATTTCTGAAAACAAAAAAAAAAGTTTATACTTAATTTAAATGGCCGGTTAAGCAAGTGCTATTCTACGGTGACAGGCCAACTTTTAGGCAGAGCTCTAAAATTCTAAGATTAGTTTTAATTGTGTTTGTGTTGCTATCGTGAAAATATTAAAAGTAAATTAATAGATGGATCTTGTTGTTAAAGAATCTAAAACGGCTTTATGTTTATATAATCTTATTCTTTCCCACTAGGACTCATAGTAGATCTATGTGTCATTTATTCGAGACTAATAGGTGTCGCACTAATGCTGGTAAAAGATCGCCACTCTTTCGCCTTGTCCATTCTTTCAACAGGTTCTTCAACCACATAGATATTCTTTCGCTGCGTTCAGGACAATTTAAGCAGGAACTGCATAAAACACTTGCTGCTACGCTCGAAGGCGACAATTAGAGTTTAACCCTTCATTACTCATCAAAGTCTAACCTATCTCGACATAGAAAGACCTATTTCATATATATATATATATATATATATATATATATATATATATATATATAATATATGACGACACATCACTAGTAATAAGTACTAAGTTAATACCTAATTATTACTTCCAGTACCTACCTACTGTAAATGAATCTCTACTGTATACCTAGACTTTATTAATTTAACTCGTGGTAAAAGTTGTTGGTGTCAAAATTACGTATTTTAGTATAAGTTATGTTGTATTACTTACACATTTTGTCACTGTTTTTTTACCCAAATAAATAGAAAAATAAAATAACTGTTCATACATTAAATGTACATTTTTATCTTACAGACTTGGAGCAATCTCCTCTTGTGAGCCAACGTATTGGCCGAGTGATACCAACAAGATCCCTGAACTATTGGACTACCTACTTCATAGTAAAAGGAGTGTCAAAATTGTATTTTAAGTCAGAATCGTGCTATGATAGCTCATCTGACCATACGCCAGTGCTGCTTACCTTGAGTACAAATGTAATTGAAACCACAAATTTTTGTTACAGAAAATGAAACCGACTTTAAAAAACACTGAAAACTTAAAAATAATATAAGAATAGGTACAGACAACATCACACTTCTATATTGAAGTCGACGCCAAACGATGATCTCCTAGAAAGTGTTAAAATTTGTCACCGACTTCAATATAGAAGTGTGATGTTGTCTGTACCTATTCTTATATTATTTTTAAGTTTTCAGTGTTTTTGAAGTCGTATTAATTATTTGTAAAAAAAAATTATTTTTAACTTTTTAGTGAATGAAATCTTTTTAGTGAAAAAACCCTAATTTAATACCAGCTGGTATTAAATAGTAGTGTTTTCCTTAATTTTCTATGGGATCTCATCATCAGATCCTGATTTTGGTGACCATGGGACCACCCTTGCAGTATACTCTATCGAATACAAAAAGAATTTTGGAAATCGGTTTAAAAATGACGGAGTTATGAGGTAACAAACATAAAAAAATACAACCGAATTGATAACCTCCTCCTTTTTTGAAGTCGGTTAAAAGCCAGACACCTTACACAGTATACCTACCCAGACACCGTACACAGTATACATACCGACTGGAACTATTTTAGAGTGTATATCAATAGCAACATAGCATTAAAAGTAGCTCTTTAAACTCCAGGTGATATAGAGGACTTGACGAGATATATAACCAGTCTTATACAGGAAGCGTGACGCCTAGCGCGCACACTGCTTACCTAGCGCGCCCATAAGGGCAGGGAGAACACCGGGGGGTTTTAGTGTGTAGGCCTGGCACTCTGCCGGGAGAGCCCCACACACGCTCGCCGTCTAGCCAACGGCGGGTACGGGGCGGTTACGCATTTACCCCCGACAAAAAAAGGCCTATAAGTTTATTGCCAGTACTATCTAAGATCTTGGAAAAGTTGCTACTTAGAAGAATTCTGCCCATTCTTGAAGAGAACAAAATTATTGAAGAGAAAGACTACTGCTCTGCTGTATTCTGCTCTGTTTCTTGACATTCAACAGGCCTTTGATAGAGAGTGTCATGAGGGCCTTCTCTGTGTACCTTAAAAATAGTCTCCCACACAGCTATCATCAAATACTGGCTTCATATTTAACTGACCGGCTATTTCAGGTTAAAGAGGGAGATCATCATCATCATCAAATTTCTTTAAGATACGCACTGGTGTCACTCAGGGTTCAGTCCTGTACACTATCTACACAGCTGACTTATCGGAAGAACATAATACCACTGTCGCAACCTTTGCTGTAGATACCGCTATCCTCGCTAGTGCTGAGACTCCGGATAAGCTTCACAGCTATTGCAAGCAGTATTAAAGAAAACAACCAAGTGGCTGCAGGACTGGCGAATTAAAGCCAATGCAACTAAATCTGTCCAAGTGACATTTGCTCTCCGTAGAGGTAACTGCCCACCTGTTCAACTGGAGAACACTACCCTACCACACAAGAACAGTGTCCGATATTTGGGAATACATCTTGATTGGCGCTTGAGATGGAAAGAGCATATCAAAAAGAAAAGACACGAACTGAACATCCGCTACAAGCGCTTTCTCTGGCTACTTGGTCGCACCAGCAAATTATCAGTAGACAATAATTTACTCATCTACAAGGTTGTTTTGAAGCCGGTCTGGATGTATGGCATCCAACTTTGGGGTAGCGCCTGCAACTCGAGTATCTCACGTTTGCAGAGAATGCAAAATGTAATACTCAGAACCATCAGCGCTGTGCCGTGGTATGTAACCAATCAGGAAATCCGTGATCACCTAAACATGCCCACAATAAAGGAAGAGATCCTGATTGTTGCAAAGAAATATGGTGACAAGCTCAAAAGGCATCCTAATGCACTGGTAGTACAGCTTACAAATCGCAGCTACATAAAGAGACTTAAACGAGAGGATATTAAAATATGGGGAACAATGGGGAGACGTCCTCACTGGAGGGCGCACCCAAAATGACATAACACACTTACCACATCACTAATTGCAAATAATAACGATTAAAGAAAAAAAAAACAATACACGGTGTTTCATAATAACCAATAAATAATCAATTCTTTATCGAAAACTAATTATTAAAACGTGTTTACCCGTAATGTCATTCAACCCAAAATTTTCATGTAAATCATAGCAATGATGATGATACTATTATATACATGAAAATTTTGGGTTGAATGAAATTACGTGTAAACACATTTTAATAATTAGTTTTCGATAAGGAAATGATTATTTATTGGTTATTATGAAACACCGTGTATAATTGTAACTACTAACAAATTATTTTTATTTTCCTATTCTTATAAGGCGAAAACAACCAATTTGGGCAAAATTCAAATGTCTACGTCATTTGTTATTTGCATTCGTATTTTTCATTACCAAAATGGCAGATTTTAGCAAGGTTCTAATTTTAATCGGGATGATTTTAGTCGCCGCTAAAAACAGTTAAGGATATTTCCGCGTAAAAATCTCGTCTGTAATAGCGTTTGGACGTGTTTGCTCATGGACTTTATTAAGTCCATGTGTTTACTAAAATCTACACCATACCACAGACTATGTGACACTTATTAACAAGATCTAAAACGCTTTGGAATATGGACTTGTTTCGAGTTTTATTGTAATATTAGTTATAATTAAGTAAAAATCCATTTTTATATTATTTCAATAGTTGCAAATTTTTTTTTGTTTGGAGAATACACTACGCTAATACGCTTCATTTAATATTGATGCTATGTTGCCAGTCATCAAAATGTTTAAGTCATACAGGTGGTACAAATGGTTTAAAGAAATTATTTTTATTATTATATGTATTTTCAGATATTTTACATAGAAAAATGTAATGAAAGCCGAGGTACATGTTTTGGAATAGTTGTATGGAAGAAAAAATGGATCCTTTAGCGGCCACTTCAGAATTGAGTCCATTAACTTTATAATTTACTAGCTGTGCCCGCGACTTCGTTCGCGTGGATGTCCGAAAATAACAATATCGTGATGTTATATATTTCAATTCGAACCAGTAGTTCCTGAGACAAGCCCGTTCAAACAAACAAACAAACTCTTCAGCTTTATAAGTAATATTAGTATGGATTTTCGCGAAGAATTTCATTTCGCCAAAATTTCACCAAGTCATTCGCTAGAATGGCGAAAAAATAAGGCTGTAGGCAAAACCCTTGAAGATTAAGTATAGAGTAGAGCCACAATATAGAGAACGATACAGTAGCCCGACTCCATATAAAGTAACGAATCGGCGCACGCACACATACAAACGTCGTTTACACGGCCGCCAAGCATACTCTGAACGCGGCATAGCAACGCAGTGTCACGCCGCGCGCCGCCGAGATTGTTGTGCTCCACGTAGACGCCGCGCCGCTCACGCGCGGCGTGTACGTATACGTTCACCGATTTTTTTGTAAGTACCAACCCTAGCGCCCAGTTCAGCTTTAGGTATAAATTTCAAAGACACGCCTGAGTCGGGCTACTGTATCGTTCTCTATATATAGAGCTGTCCCAACCGCGCCCGCGGGCCGCATGCGGTCCGTCCGCCACTCCGCGACATGTTTCTAGTCTACCACAAGTACCCCAATTTTCCTTTGGTATTTTTTGGTAAAATTACATTTTATTTAATTTCTATAATAACTATTTCAAATAAATGAGTTATTTTTTTAATATAGTAGTAGTAGTGTAGTTTATTACACTTCATATAAGTAGTGTACTTAATTGACAAAGACTTCAGTATTTTATTTCTTTTTCACTTCTCATGCTCTGAAAGTGCTTATTTGTGCAGGATATACCTAGGCTGCACAAAATCTAATTTTGTGCAGAAGTGCACAAAATCTACTCATAATGGTAGTTTTCCAATTACCGCACTAGAGCGCATTATGCGGCATAATGCTTAACGTTGAATATTCCAACTACAGCAACACTTCGCACAATCGAGCACTCTCAAAAGCAATGTTTTCGTGTGATGCGTGCAATCGATACCAACTCAATGACAGAAAATTAACAAGTGTTAGTAATATTATTTAATATAATCGTTACTATCGTTAGTAATATTATTTATTGTTGAAAAATTTTTAAAGCTTTCGTTTCATTGTAGTTTTTTTGAAATAATCAAAGTTAATTCAAACTGTGTTAAAAAATAAATATAAGTATGGATAAAGGTACAAAAATTACTCAAAACAAAAAAATGGTAATGAAATAATCAAAATCCAAATTACTTAAAATAACCGTAAATAGTTTTCAACCAATTATTATGTATACCACATTATTTACACATTAATGAGGTTATTGATAACTCTATGAATATTTCTTTTTTTCAACACTGAACTTAGCGCACTCTGCTGGTGCATTTGAAAACTAATTCACGTTCCAATTAACCATCAGCATAATTCGGCATTGTGCGCCACTGAGTCGCATTATGCTCTGTAATTGGAAAACTACCACCATTGATTTACTACCAAACGTAGATAACGCATGAACGATCGAAAAGTGGGCCGGTGAAGAACTGCTCAATCGCGACTCGTGCAGTTCCTTTCCATAGTGAGTGATTAGCTGTCAGCACGTAAACATGCCGAAGTGCGCATTCAAAAGTTGTGGTAACAATAGCCAGAAACGGCAGAAAAAAGATGGGATTTCATATTTTGCGTGAGTGAACTCATTACTCAAATATTCGATTTATACGTAAAAACCGATCAAAAACAATTATTTTAATCATTAACATGTCGCTTCGCGTCAGTGTCAGTACATCACAATCGTCTCGCTCGCACGGGCGTCGTATCACGATGTGTTATCTCATTCATGCGTTAGAGCGACAACGCTATAAGCAATTTCAAGCATTATGTTTGAGAGTATAAAGTTGATATTTTCTTGTAGCAATTACTAAAACGTCGTTTGATCTGTGGCTAGGTATGAAATGATGTAACTTCCCACGGTTGTACTTAAAGCCGGCTTTTGACTATAGGATGTAATATATATTACATGTTCAGCTATATATTACATCCCGGGTTTGCTGTTCTCACTATCAGATATATTTTTTAGAATAGTTCAGCTTCTATGATCCTTACATCATAACGTCTTTTATTGAAACGGTTGACCTCTCGTTATTAAATGGATAATATGGAAATTGTTTTGCTAGATACTTTCGATAGTTCATCAGACGAAAATGATGCAGTATTCGATTTACATGTCTCATTATTTAGAAAAAATACAATAAACGTCGATTCTGGATATCGAATCTTAATAGACTAAAGGCCTTACTAATAACCATTGTATAAACCTTGTATAGTTAAGTAGTGTTTTGTCTCTTTTGTTCGAATTTGAAATGTCATTCGAGTGAACGTGACAAAACACTGTTTAACTAAATCAGGCGTATACAATGGTTATTAGTAAGGCCTTAAGAAAAGATTATAGTGAATTTCTTATTACGTTTCTCCATGCAGCATCCTTAATTTCATTCATTTTATACTCTTCAAGATTAGTCGTAAACCTAACACTTTCTATAAAATGTTCCATTATAGGGATAAATACGTAAATAGGTAAATACGTGGTAAATACGTAAAGAAAAGATTGCGAACCAAAATACCCAAAAATCATAACACGCGGACAGCTATGTAAGTACGTGCGCATGACCGTCACGATTCGAAATGAAGGCGAGGCAGGGGCAGAGGTGCGGTGTGCGGGAACGTGAGGTAAAATATATCGCCTTCAAATATAGCTCGGTCGGGCGAAAAAATATTTACAGTTTGGGGTGTAATATATATTATAGCACAGTGAGAACGGTCTCGTAAAAAAGTATGGCAAGCGATAAAATATTATATCTCAAAATGTAATATATATTACATTATATCCCATAGTCAAAAGCCGGCTTTAAATAGTTGCCGTAATAATGCAGAATAAGGTTGAATTCGATAAATACGGTACTTTCTTTATAGTAATTTTCATTCGGGCGTGCATATTCAAGTATACATCAGCGAGTACAAATGTAAAGTCGATTAGGTGACAGATTTTAAGCGCGTTTTTGTATGAAGCGCTCTATCTACGTTTGGTATTGGTAGTACATACAACACGTGCGGTTAAGGAATGGGATTAGAAATGGCGGTGCATGTATTCACTTCTCGCTCGCACACTATTTCCATCTATACTCACACTCGTGGGTAGCTGACGGTACCGGCTCGATTTGCCGCCATTTCTAATCCCATTCTCTAACCGCACGGGTTGTAAATAAATATTAAGGCAGAGAAAATGAGCCATACAGCCAAACACAATAAGAAGTTCATAGATAGAATTTGTTATTTTATTATATTTACTTTAATTTATTTGCCTTATGTGTTTTTTAAGACATAAAACAATTTCCTTCAGTATTCAAAACTGTACTAATTTTACTTTGAATTTAATTTAAAGAAATGTTATGTTTTTATACTACTGTTTTAAGAGTCTCTGCAAAACGCGGGAAATTTAAAAAAAATTATAGTAGGAAAAAACGGAGTTCATACTTTTTTTTATTAAATATTCTAATGTTTAGTTTCAATGAACTTCCAGCATCGAAAAATATTATTTGGATTTAATGAAAATTAAAAATTACTTAATTTCTGTCATATTTCGACAGAATCTTCTTTATATATAAAAATGAAAGGCTGTGTGTTAGTCTCGCAAAACCTCTGAAACGGCATTCATTGTTATGCAGATGACAGCACGAAAGACACCTCCTATAACGACCGTGCGAACATTTCTCGGGAAGACGTCATTGAGTGCCGGAATAAACTTGTGATGAAATTGATACATTAGAGAAAGTCTCTAACTGGGGTTAGTCCGTTTTAACCCTACAAAGACACAAGTTTGCGCGTTCACCGCCAAGAAAATGCCATTTGTCTTATCTCCTCGCTTTCAGAGCATTCCCCTAACTGCCTCAGCCAATATTGAGATCCTTGGTGTCGACATATCGAGCATAGTCCAGTTCCGTGGCCACTTGGAGGGTAAGGCTAAATTAACCTCTAAGAAGCTTGGTGTGCTCAATAGATCGAGACGGTATTTCAGTCCAGCGCACCGCCTACAGCTTTACAAGACGCAGGTTCGGCCTCATATGTAATACTGTTCTCATCTTTGGGTAGGGGCGCCCCAATACCAGCTTCTCCCACTGGACCGCATTCAGCGGAGAGCGACTCGAATCGTCAGCTGCCAGGAAATTTTTAATCGGCTTGATACCTTGGCGCTGCGTAGAGATGTCGCCTCACTATGCATCTTGTATCGCATATATTACGGGGAATGCTCCGAGGAATTGTTCGGTCTCATACCTGCCGCCTCTTTCCGCCATCGTTCCACGCGACAAAAAATCCATGCCCATCACTTAGATGGTTGGCAGTCCACAACTGTGCGTTTTTCTCGCAGTTTCCTGCCTCGTACAGTCAAACTTTGGAATTAATTGTCGCCTTCGGTTTTTCCGAACCGATACGACCTTCAAACTTTCAAGAAAAGAGCGTATTCCTATCTTAAAGGCCGGCAACGCACTTGTAGCTCCTCTGGGGTTGCGGGTGTCCATGGGCGACGGTAATCACTTACCATCAGGTGATACGTTTGCTCGTTTGCCCCCTATCCCATAAAAAAAACGGCTCGACAGATTCATACGTTTTCTGTGTATGTTTGAATAGGTACAGGGAAGGTTTAAAAGTACATTTGGACACAGTAGGTGTCGCTGTAATCGCCGGGCAGGACAACATCTGTCGGGACCACTAGTTAAGATTAAATATTATGAAATGTTGAAAACTAAAACTAAAGTCATTTGGTGCATTAAAGTTGTTAAGAATCAAAGTACATTTAAAAATATTTTATTGCCGCTACAAAAAACACTGGGTTCAACTTTCGCTGGCCAGACTCTATTTCCTCGCAAAGCAGAGTATAAACTCTGCTTTTCACTTCAACTCACTCGTCCACAAAACCATTTTATCCTCGACATTACTATCGATCGATCGACATTGCTAAAAGTCTCTTATACAAGTGGTTCGTTTTGTGCACTTGTTGTAAAATCTACTATTAATGACTGGTTCGAAAGATTCATATTCAGTGCACAGTCGTTGCATTGTAAAAGTTATAGTTATAGATATTCTGGAATTGTGTTTGTTCGGTAGCCGATTGTCGTCCTCTTTCATCTGTCGTTCTATACGAGAGCTATCGTCTGGAGTAGTTTAAATACGTTTTGCTCTTTTATGTGTCGTACACATAGTTTTTAACCAAAATAGCAAACATAGTATTTAACCAAAATAGCAAACATAGTTTTTAACCAATAAAACAAACATTTTGTGTCAATTCTGTTGGCATTAATTGGAATAGACTAAACTAAATTTAGTTTTAGTGCTGTCAAATCGTCTATTTTGTTCGAAAATTTTAACTGAAAACACAATTTGACAGCACTTAAATTAAATTTAGTTTAGTTTAATCGAATTATTGCCAAGAGAATTGCCTATGTCTGCAAAGAAGCAAGTACCTTAAAACCATTTAAAAATATCAGTTTCTTTGTTTAAAGAAGGCATATATGCGGTTCATAATAGGGAATATGCATGATTTTTTTTATTTCATAAACTAATCAACTACGGCTTTATAACATAGAAAAAAATATAAATAGGCTTGAAAATAGTCAAGTTATTGTTCAAAGTGAAATTTAAAACATCGAATTTTGAGCCGTTCAAACGCCACCATTTTGCGCGCGTTTTGATGACGTCATTGGTTTTAGTTGTCATTGGTCCCGTGTTTGTTTACTATAGCGTTAGCGCGCCCACATACTTATTTCGTGACTTAATTTCAGTTAATTGTTATACAAATCATGGAAGAAGTTAAAAAACCTTTTTACAAGTATTGTATGGTACCGCAGTGCAAAAACAATATCAATAATACACCCCATAATAGTTATTTTCACTACAAATAACGGCGAACTTACGTTTCGCCATAATAAACGACCTATTCTCAGACCTACTGAATATACACAACATAAAGTTCGGTCGAGCCATTTCGGAGGAGTTCGGTTACAAACACTGTGACACGAGAATTTTATATATTAAAAAGATTAAACTTTTAAGCAAATAACAACAATCAATAATCACGCAGAGAATTTTTTTGAAAAATGGCGCCAAATATGTCGTCGTACGTACACAGCAGTGACAAAGCAAATGCGTGCTATGCTTTGCTTGTCGTGTTTTTAAAAGCAAGGTCCGGCCGTGCTTTTTGTTATGCTTTGCTTTTAGGCATGCTCTTACAATACAAAATCTGGTAGACCAGTCAGATTATTTAGCGCAATCTTAACTTAGCATGCTAGAAAAAAGCAGAAAAAAAGCAAAATGTGTGTCAGATTCTAGACATTTGACATTTGGTAAAAAAAAAGCACTAGTGCGTAATGGTGGTCATCCCGGACGCTAAACAGCCCTGCAATATACTACTTTTTGAGCAACTGTATTAAAGTGTCTTTTCGTATTCCACGCGATGCGTAATTACGAAAAAAATGGTGTAAGATGATGAGAAGGGAAAATGTATCTCCATTATCGGTTGTATTTTGTTGTAAAGATCATTTTAACGTGTGCTATATTTATGTGAATTAGCTATTGAGCAGTAGATGATTCGGTCTAAAACTAACCTAACTTGTACAAAAGTTCATTAAAAACTTATCTAAAGAGCTTGCTTATTCCTATTGCGGTTTTACGTTTTGATTTTTTATTACAACAAAGTTAGCAAGTTAGTTTCAGTTTCGATTCGGCTATAACTTATTTGCAGAATTGGGCCGCTGATCTGAAACAAACAAGCACTTAAATACTGAAAGAAAATTTTTCATGTAAATCGCAATATAGTAAGTATTTATTTCATTTTGACAAAATAGTACATTACGATATTAGTGCGTTAAGATGGTTATAACATGCGAGGCGGAATTTCAGCCCGAGCCGAAGGCGAGGCTCAATTACGCAATTGAGCCGAGCATGTTATAACCAATACGCACGTATATCGTACAACGTTTTTTAACACATTTGCGAGGAAACAGAAAAAAATTATTTTAAATAAACTCAATCTGTGAATGCAACCTGTTGCTTTCCCGCCATTTTAACAGCGCGCTAGCGCTGCCTACTGACTGGCTCCGCGCGGCGATTAGTTCACAAACTATATAGAGATACTACGTATGATTAGTTGCTGCTCACTAGCTGGAGTCTTGCGGCGGCGATCAGTTCCATATTTGAAATGGCAAATAATACTGTTATGGCGCCTCTTCACAATGACCCATGATGGCCAAGTATACACAATCACGATTGTGTAGAGGGCATGATTGTCTATGATCGGCCATCATCGCCGGTAATCGTGAGCAATCGGCGAATTGTCGGTACATCAAAGGAATTATGGCCTGATGGGATACGCGCCACACAATCGCCGATTATTCAGTACGTATTTGTCTCGAGTACAGTGTAGACTTGTCGGTAAATAAAGTTTACTGTATGATGTTTCTTTTTTCACGCACATTAAGTAGATGATTATAAGAGCTAAGTAAAAATATTGCCGCTGCCGCGATAATCTCATATTTATGTTGTATTTGATAGAGTATACTCCTGGGGTGGTTCCAAGGTCACCAAAAATAGGATCTGATGATGGGATCCCAAGAAAATCGAGGAAAACGCTAATTTACTTAAAAGTAGCGTTTTCCTCGATTTTTTAAATTAGGGTTTCTTTCACTAAAAAGATAGCATTCACAAAAAAATAAAAAATATTTTACAAAAAATAAAAACCGACTTTAAAAACACTGAAAAGTTAAAAATAATATAAGAATAGGTACATATAAACAACATCACACTTCTATATTGAAGTCGGTGACAAATTTTAAGACTTTCTAGGAGATCATCGTTGGCACCGACTTCAATTATTTTTAACTTTCAGTGTTTTTGAAGTCGGTTTTTAGTTTTTGTAAAATATTTTTGATAGACGTCTTATAATAACAGTAAACAGTTCCTCTTCCCCCCGGACCGCCGACGAAGCTAGAAGTGTCTTGTCAGTGCTAGTAATTTATTTTATAATTTAAAAACAATTTTATACACATTTAGTTCTCCAACAATAATAGGACAGCATAAGTGTAGCAGAGATCGCATCACGTGAGTAACTTTCGGTTATTCTATGCACTCCTGGTACTTCATTGTTGCACCACAACCAATAGTCGCGTGCGCACTTACCTATTGCAAGCTAATTGGATAAAGTGCGATCCGCCCTAATAATAGCTTCCATTGGGGGTCACCAATCACAAAGCGAGCAGCAGTACGCCATTATTATTGTTCCTGGGATTGTTGCGAGTTCATTGCTGTTTCGACATACATTGACGAGTAAGGTACCATACCTTCTTCGCACTTCTGATAATCTAATACTTGAACGCCAATGATGGATAAATCATTTTCGGATCCGAATTTAGACATGATAAGTGGAATTACGTCTGGTAGTACTCCACCTAATTTCGTCTCTCAGCGTACTTCAAAGCGCAAGAGGGACAATTTTGGGGAAGAAATGGATGCATTTAAGGAGGAATTGAAAGAAATGTTCCAAACCCTTATGAGAAAGCAGGATAATGAGCTAAAGAAAATATATCCCACCCTTACTGAAATTCAGCAAACAAATCGAAATATAGAAAACTCTATTGCTTTCGTCACTAGCCAAAACGCGGAACTCCAACAGAAAATTGAGCAGTTTGAAACTCAGGCCAAAAAGGACCGGGAATACATAGTAATGCTGGAGGACAAAGTGGAAGAATTGCAACGGAATAGCAGGAAAACAAATTTGGAGATTAGAAATGTACCAAAGGCGAAGGAAGAAAGTAAGGACGGTTTAATAAGCATGGTTTTAGCATTATCAAAGAATGTGGGATGTAGTATGGGCAGCAATGATATAAAAGATATTTTTAGAGTAAAGAAAACTAAAGAGGACCACAACGACACACCAATTGTAGTGGAAACGTCGTCGTCGCTTCTCAAGGTCGAATTTTTGAAAAAATGTAAGTCTTTTAACGTAAAACGGAAAGAAAAAATATGTGCCAAACATTTGGGGCTGACTAAAAATGAAGACACTCCCATATTTGTTACAGAGCAGCTTACATCCAAAGGCTCACGTTTGTTTTTCTTAGCTAGAGACTTGGTCAAAACAAAAGCATATAAGTTCTGCTGGACTAGCTTTGGTAGGGTGTACGTAAGAAGAGAGGAAAATTCACCAATTATATTAATAAAAAACGAAGCTCAAGCTCATCAACTACAACAAGCATCTTGACTAGTTTTTGTAACATGTAAAGTTTTAAAGTCTTTATTGTTTTGCTGCTCAGATAAGTCTCAATTATTTTGTTGCTATTGTCCTGTTTTTATTTTTATTTTGGTTCATGTCTATGTCTGTAATACTAGTTATACCACCCACACACTAACACTCACTCATACACTAAACATTATCTATGCCTGCAATCACCTTCGATTTATAAAAATAATGTCATTGAAATTGTTTAATGATTCTTTATACATACTTATAATATATGTAACCCGTACACAGCAACTACGTTTTATACTTGTTAGTATATACTTATGATGAATAATCCACTTATAAATGAGAATGAAATTGATGACATTGAAATTGCAAAAGCTATTCAGTGTGAAATAACTGATGTTTCTAAATACTTTGACAAGAAAATCTCTGACTTATCTATAATAACTCAAAATATCCGAAGTGTGTCTAGCAATTTGGATGATTTACAAGTAACATTAACACAGCTTAAATTTGATGCTGATATTTTAATACTCACTGAATGCCGCTTGCATCCCGCAAAAAGTATACCCCAAATTACTAACTATAACGCGTTTGCCACAACTAAGCATTTGAATCAAAATGATGGAGTAGTTGTCTACTTAAAAAAATATTATGACGCATCCGTTAAAGAAATACATCTACAACATGCCTCCTGTCTACAAATCACTATTGATAGCTTAGCAATACTTGGCATATACCGCTCGCCATCGAAATTGAATGCAGACGCCTTTATCAACTCTTTAAATGTACACTTAAATGCAATTAATACTTATCAAAATATCGTTATTACTGGCGACATTAACATCAACCTAATACTTAAAGATAATGAACAGTCCCAAGAACGAAATAACCGCTTGGGTTACCTTAACATGCTGGTTACTCATGGATTACTGCCAGGTCATACACTTCCTACCAGAGAAAGTAGCTGTCTTGATCATGTTATGCTTAAATTAAATACAAATAAAACATCAGCCTTTATTGCAGTTTTTGACACTACTGTAACGGATCATTCTTTGATACTTATAAATCTGTCTAATATGATTACTACAAAAAGTATTTACAAAAAATCAAAAATGGTTGTTGACTATGACCAAGCTTTAAACACTTTAAAACAAAAGGATATTGCTGCTCTCCTAAAAAGTGACAATCCTAATTTTATAACTGATACATTGATAAAACTAATAAAAGAATGCTTAGAGACTAACACAATTGAAACAAAAATAAGTAGAAACAAACGAATTAGTAAGCCTTGGATTGCAACTGGTATTGTTAAATGTATTCAAAATAGAAACAGGCTACAGAAAAAATTGCGTTACGATCCAACTAATGAAATTTTAAAAATTACTTACAGAAGATATCGTAATTACTTAAATAACTTAATTAAAAAGCTTAAACATCGATATGATAGAGAGCAGCTCTCAAAATCTAATAAAAACTCTAAAAAGCTGTGGCAGTGTATAAATAATATTGTCAATTTTAAACAAAATAAAAATCCTAACACGGATTTGCTTAAAATAAAACCCACTCCATACGAATCTAGTAATATGGTAAATAATTTTTTCATTAATGTAGGAAAAGATTTAGCTGACAAAATTCTGATGTTCAATAATACACGTTTACAGCCTAGCTGCGAACTAAATAAACATTCCAAAAATAATTGTCAATGCTCTTCATTAAATAGTAACTTGCCTCCGTCACAATTAACGTCGTTTGTTCTACTTGAAACAGATTGCTGGGAAGTGCATAATGTTATAATGAATTTGAAGTCTAATAGTTCTCCAGGTTGGGATAACATTCCAGCAAAGTTCTTGAAAATTGCGCATAGGGAGCTTGTACCAGTTATATGTCACCTGGTTAATCTTTGTTTCGAATTAGGCATATTTCCTACCTCTCTGAAACATGCTATTGTTACTCCTGTGTTCAAGAGCGGAGACAGAGACAGTGTCAATAACTACCATCCGATCTCAGTATTAACCTCTTTGTCTAAAATTTTGGAAAAACTCATAAATACTCGGCTAGTTGGTTACCTTCAAAAATTTAACATCTTATCTGATTCACAATATGGTTTTAGACAAGGATATTCCACTGAGGACGCAGTTACAGCTCTAACATCTCTAATAGTGAAACATGTTGATAGTGGTAAAAAATGCATTACAGTATTCCTTGACCTCAAAAAGGCATTTGACACTGTATCTGTCCCCGTTCTTGTGCATAGGTTAGAGCAATATGGACTACGGGGTTCTTCTCTGGACCTTATGACAAATTATTTGCAGGATAGAAAGCAGCAGGTAAAGTTAGGTAACTACATTAGTGACTTAGTTGACGTATCCTATGGTGTCCCACAGGGTAGTGTCCTTGGGCCAACTTTGTTTTTGGTTTATATCAATGAGCTGTGTAAGCTTACACTCCAAAATGCAAATATATTTTCTTACGCAGATGACACAGCCATTGTATTCTCCGGAGATTCATGGGTAGATGTGCAAAAAGCCACAGAGAATGGATTGTGCATCATCTCACAATGGCTAAATGTAAACTTTCTTACCCTCAATATCTGCAAAACTAATTATATTTGCTTCACTATAGACAAAAGAACACAACCCGGAGATAACTTTAAAATAAGATTGCATAGTTGCGACAATCCTCTCAATATAACTTGTTCATGTGATCTTATTGAGAGGGTTGACTCAACTAAGTACCTTGGTGTTGTAGTTGACTCTCGCTTATCTTGGCACTTACACATAGAAAAAACTATGTGTCGAATTAGGAAACTCACATGGATCTTCAAAAAACTCAGACATGTTGCTAATAAGGAATTACTAAATAAAATTTATATAGCTCTTGTGGAATCAGTTCTTTGTTATTGTATTCCTATTTGGGGTGGGGCCACTAAAACTAAATTTTTGGAAATAGAAAGGTCTCAAAGGGCTCTACTAAAAGTTACGTATCTTCTACCCTTCAGATTTCCCACTGAGCAATTATATAAATATGCAAATCTCCTGTCTGTTAGAAAACTTTATATACTAAATTCTATTTTAAAGATGCACAAATTTAATAAGTATAACCCTAATATTAGTAACAAAAGAAGAAATGACATAGTACTTTCCTATAATTCAGTTAGAACGGTTTTTGCTGCAAGGCAGTACGATAGACAAGTAAAATATTTGTACAATAAAATTAACCGAAAACTTAATATTTATCCAATGAATAATTACAAATGTAAAAAAACTGTAACAAATTGGCTTAAGCTTCTTAGTTATGCGGATACTGAAAATTTGCTGACATTTCAGTTGTAGGCTGGCTATGTAATAATGAAATAATACACACTCCACTTACCACACACACACACGCGCGCACACACACACACACGCACACGCACACACACACACACACACACTCACTCACTCACACACGTGCTGTTATCAATTTGTTTTGTTTGTGTATAAGTTTGTTTTCTTTTCACTTCACTTACCTGTTAATTAAATTATACGGAAGAGCGGAGACTTCCTGATACAGGTATTATTTTACTTACTAGGAAAGTCTCCACACTAACTTGTAAACACACGGTAGTGACTGAAATAAAACTTTGTTTGTTTGTTTGTTTAACGTATCGCTCAGTATCTTAAGATACTGTAATGTAAAATATATTATTATAACAGTTAGTAAATGAATGTTCACGATTGTGTGGAGAATTGCTCGATCATGGCGGCATTGATGGACGATCATTTGATGGGCCATCATGGGCCACTGTGAAGAGGCACCTTTATGGAATTTGTATAGACTATAACTTAACTATTTGCTTTGGTAACAAACGCGTTTTTTATGACCCGCTTTACATATTTAAAACCGGTGGAATTACATCAGCTTTACGAGCAAGGGTGTTAAAAAGTATATAAACATATCATACTTAAGTGAGCTTCAATAATATAATCATCATCACAGCTCATATACGTCCCCACCGAGGGGCTCGAGCCTACCCTATGTATTAGGGTGATTAGGCCTTAGTTAACCACGCGGGCCCAGTGCGGATTGGTCGACTTCACATACATCATTGAATTTCTTCGCAGATCTATGCAGGTTGCCTCACGATGTTTTCCTTCACCGTAGGAGCGTCAAACAATAATATAATATTAAGTGTAAATTATAATGATATAGACGTAAATTAGGAGTTTAGGAACAATTTTAATGACAAATGGTTATGTAGGTACTTAAGTAAAGGTTATGTTTTGTTGTAAGTATTATTTAAAAATTTATGAATAAAAATCTATTTTCTGAACTTAAATATACCATTTAACATAAAAATTACCTTGCTGCTTTCAGTCCTTTGATCACTGCGCTCGTAAAATCGAGATTTGATGCAAAATATTCTGACATAATAAATGCATCTATTTTCGGTAGATTATCCGATTGTGCTTTGACAAAACCAATTTCTGTCATCGTCCTAGATTGATCACAAATATATATACACAAGTAATCACACAGAAATACAGTTTTAAACAATTTTTCTTACAAACACAACTAACACATGAATATCGACGCCGATAAATCCATTGAGGCATTGACGTGAATGACCACTGACGTCACATTCCGTTTCGACCAATGGTGCCACCGTACGTTTTGTAAGTTTGAATTTCTCTCTCATAATTTTCACTTTTTATATAATATTTTTTGGGTTTAAATAACAACTAAATAAATAAATACCTTTTAAGTATAATGTAAAAGACAATAAAGAATCTAGAAAAAAATATTTGATACAAATTTAAATTTTATGCATATTCCCTATTTGATATCAGCGCTCGTGTGCGCTATTTGCACGCAAACAATCGGTCCAAAATTGCTCATGTGTGTATTTAGTATGCGGTATGACGTAATTGATGACGTCACCGATTGATGCTGACATTGCTAACAGAAAAGAGGTAGTGCACTTTCTCCAGAACTGTCAATGTCAAAGTCAACATCAGTTTTATTTTTATTTTAGTTTGTTCGAATTAGTTTTTCTTTAGATTATCTACAATTAATAGAGAAGTGCTCTATAAAGATACTGGAGGCACAATACGTCTCCCTCCAATTTTTCTTTTCAAATTACATTAACTGTCAGCTTGACAGACTCACAGATCGAAAGCTCGGTTCAAAATTGATCTGAGTGCTTACGTCTCTCACTATTATACTTTTGGCTACCTACAAAAGTAAACTCAAATAACCGGGTCTTATCCAAATCTTGAGTTTGGCATCGTAAGGCAAAACCATTACGTTTTGCCTTACGACCGGTTGCCATTAAACAAAGAAGTGAAGTGAGTGCTTACGTCCGTGAGCAGTGCTAACGATTTGAACGGTTGTTTGCGTGCATGCAAACGTTTGCACTGATATCTGATTATGAACCGCACCCTTGTCCGATTTTGTCAATAGATTAGGGAAGGAAAATAGGAAATTAATTTAATCTGTGAATGCAATAATACGACGTGTATTTCTCATGATTTGGCCGTCATCTTGTTAAATTGTGTATTTTGTCGGCTATTTTATGTGATTAATCATAAAAATGGCGAAATTGATGGATATTTATAATAGCGAAAAAGACCCTGTTATCAAACGACGTCAATTACCTTTAAATATATATGATAATCTCGCTGTAAGTTACTGAAATTGTACTTTGATTTTGCCTCAAACGTAGATTATTCTGAAATGCATTTTTAGGGAATAGTTTTGATATGATTGAGCTATTCGGGCTTTAGTAAGTTTTAATATCAAAGTAACTTCCCAACGTTTGAACGATATCATTTATTACTTATAATTGCATTGATTTCATAAATGGTATTGACATTAACTGCATGACCTTATTTTTGTCGATTTATTTCTTTGTCGTGCATTGTTTGTCTATTTTTGCAGATGGTTATGGACTTAAACACTATGGGTCTAATTTGCGACAATCCACAAGTGAAAGGCCGCGATTTCGAAGAATTCATGCGCAAATATAAAGTTCTCTCTACAGATGAATTAAAAATGGCACTCAGAGTAGATGCATCTGATATATTTAATGTTTTAAATCAAAGCATTCCTTGTGTTGGCTGTCGAAGAAGGTATTGCATTTATAAAATTTGTTCAGATACATATAAGGGTTTACTTTGCTACTAGGAGCCAAAATCGAAAAATAAGTTCTAGAGATGATAACAAACTAATTTGATGATAATTTTTTTAATCATGATATTTTACGAATAATGTATTTCAAAATATAAAAAAAAAATCAAAAACGGAGCACTGCGTGGTGCCTGTACATTGATATGTGCGTAATGAGACTTGAGTCGCCCGCATAAAGTCAGTTGGTGCTAGCTAACGCCGCGACCGGTCTATACACCGCCAGGGCAATGAACTAATATGGACCCTATACAATGCACGTACAGCAGAGTTTCAATAATCATTAATTAATTGCACAAAAATCTTATTTTCTTTAATGTGTGATTCCAACCATCCCTAGGGATGTTCCGATGATTACAGTAGTACTCAAATCATTTTTCGATACTACTCATATGAGTTCTCCTAAAGTATCAATACCTACTGACATCAATACTTTTTGTTTTTTTTATAGAAGTAAAATAATAAATGCTTTAGTCAAAATTAAAGTAATTCACTAAAATCAACTTTTATTATTAAGATACAAATTTGTTATTAAGTTAATCAAAAAACTCTAGGATCCAGATTGCTCAAAAACAGTAACTGCTCTAGGTATTTTGAAGACAATCTATTCCTTGCATGGGACATTGTTGCTCTGGCTTTGGAAAATAAGCACTCGCTTGGAACCGATGCTGGGACTACAATTAAATATTGTTGTGCATATTTGTATAAGCAAGGAAAGACTAATTGCATGTCATCCCATTCCTCAAATGGGTTGCTTTTAAGGGAAACTACTGGATTCGATAAATAAAGAGAAACTTCATCACTCTGACCCTGATAAGATTTAGTCTAATTGTTTTGATTATAACTTTTGTTTTGATACCGAGTAAGTATTGCAAGATTGATTCGATGCTATTTGTACTTGGTATCAAAAAAAAGTATAGAATACTTGTATTTATTTGTATCGGAATTTCAAATAGCAAGTATTTATGAAATTAAATCAGCTTTGTACTAAACAACAACTTTGTAATTTACAGCAGCTAAAATGCATAATCGGCCCCGACAAACATAAATAAATTTAAATCATCATTCACTGACCTTATGCAATGAGGTGGGATCCCATCATGCTGATAATATTGATGTCCTATTAAACTTAAGGGCACATCATCCAACAAATCTTCGATAACACCTTGTGACATTTAGAAATAATGTTTACTGGTCAATCATAATAATAATAATAATTCAGTAATAACAAATAAATTGGGCCAGCATTATTTGAAATGTAATCCTACAATTACATTTCCAATAATGCTGGCCCATAAATTCACACTGAACCGCACTTGATGGTAACTAGATTTAATGACGTTGATGGTTATTTAACGCCAAGAAATGTAAAATTTTTCTATTGTAAATAACAACACGCATAAATAGGGTTTCAACAGTAATGTGTGGTGTAATTAATCAATCACCAGGTAGTTAATACATACACGATAACATGTAAGCGCACAATAAGAGTGACATGCGCTTATGCAATTAGGTCACAGTCCCTACTTAGCCTTCACCCCACCCCACGCCCCTCCACCAAAAACGATTATTAACAATACTAACATGAGCTTTACCTCAAAATAAGCACTGGTTATTTTAACATGCATTATAGTTAATTTGCTGTTTCTCTCTTTAACCCTTCGCAAACCCAAAGCTTCATACATTTTGTACACTAAAAAGTTATCGCGTATATGCTGTGGTCACATTAGCGGTTTCGTCATTTTGCACAAACTAACATACAATAATCCAAGATGGCCGAAATCATTTCCAGACGTTGAACTATGGACAATGAATTTTTTACTTTTACATGTGTGCTCACAATTACATAAAGTATTTATCAAAATCTAATAAGAAACCTTATTTTGGATCCTATGTGATGAACTAAGCTACATAATGATGTACCTATAAAATCATTGTGTCGCACATGTCTTAACAAATCGAAAGCAACCACCGAAATGAACAACGCTAGTGTGACCAGCTAGTGTGACCACGCAGCGCGAATAGTTAGCGCGCTAAAACCCTTTGATGTACCGCCACACGCCCGATAATGCACACGAAGCCCGAATATTATCGACGATAGCCGAATATGACTGGTCACATCTGCGTGTATCCCATCATAGCAGGACGCTTCGGGACGATAGGCACAGGTGGGGCCAAAGGGTAAGAGTTTTTTCTTATTCGGACGTTATTATGAATGAAATTAGATTATTTTTGATGGAGCATAAGTATAAAAAAATGATTTTTTAAAATAATTTGACTATTTTATGTATTCTGAGTCGCTCCTGTAAATTTGGCTACTAGTGTCAAAGTAACCCTGTATATCTACAAACTCCATTTTTGTAGTATTTACTCAAACAAAATAATCTTTATCCCCACAAATGAAATATAGTAGTAGATTCATTATCTATGATCAGTGATTGGAGTAGGTAGAGCTATTTTTCGTACTTGCGATATGTTGCATTGATATGGACATTCCTGGAATGCCAGTATTTGCAATATAAATAATTTGAATCCTTGTTTCTCTAGCGGCGAACCCGCTATTGTATTGTTGTGTTTTCACAAGCGGTGTTGCGTGTTTACCAGCAAAGCAACATCATGTATGTGTGCATTAGAAATTGACAACACTTTGCTGATAGTTTGGCAACGTCATGCGCTCACTACCAATAGTCAAAGCCTTCAGACAAGCCTTCATTTATAATTGTTAATAAAACTTAATATATATATTTATTCAAATCCCAGAGTATTTAGTAAGAATCCCAGTGAATCTCCATATTAACATCAACGTTTGCAGTCAATGAACCCAAATAGTTCTATTCTATCTACTCCCAATCACTGGCTGTGATGCGTCAACATTCACCTTCAGTATCCAGGCTCACTCTGCCTTGAAGCAATGTATTTAAGATTTCCACCACATATAAATTAACAAAATAGTGAATTTTTATTATCTTGTTGGAAAGGTTATCATATCTATTTATTTCATGTGTGCGTATTTGAAAATATTATCTTCTCATGGCTGAGTAAAGAAAATGGAGTTAAAGAATGCAAGCAGTTCATAAGATAATTAAATGATATTGTCAGTAAGATAGTGGATTTTGTCTATCAGTCCTCTGATGCCATTGCCATTTGTTTATTTTTGTTAGCTCTTAACAAGCGGTTTGTTTTTATTTACAGTGTAGAACGTCTCTTTTATCAATTATGCAAATCGGGTCATCCAACACTAGATCCACTAGTTTTAACACCAGATGAGGTAATGACAATAAGAGAAGATAAAATAGTTCATCCACAGTCGCTTGCCACATTGCTCAATGGTCACAGGTAAATGGAAATTAAAAATCAAATTCCCACCTTTCTTTTTAGGGTAGTATTTAAACGAGTGATTGTTAATGAAAATTTTAAGAGACAAAAATAATTCATTTGGGTTATTGTATTACTAAGTGAGCGACTGACTGCGAGTGATGATAAATCAACAGAACTGCCCCCCTAGACAAATGCCACATGCTAACTTTTCCGCAGCGGTTGCTCAGAAAAAATGTATGGAGATGACATTAGCTGCGGAAAAAATAGTGTGAGGTTGTCGTAAGCTAATGTCATTTCCATACATTTTTTCTGCGGAATGACTGCGGAAAAGTTAGCGTGTGGCATTTGTCTAGGGCCTCAGTATCTTATAAACATTCATTTCAGTTAATTCAAATACAAAATGAGAAGCTTCATAATATTTGAGCGACCTAATATTTGTTTGAGTGTCAACGTTACGTCCTGCATTTTTTTCAATATTTGGCAAATGATTTATTTATTGTGAGCAGCATTTTATCTTAAATGAAGTGTTTCAAATAGAAAAACCACTTTGAAAAATACCAGAATGAGCAGAGTACTTTGGTTCAAATTTTTTTGGAAATTAATAACGAGAGGAGGAGAGGAGCTACCCCCTGTACCACTCCCCCTCTCGGCAATGCGTAGTTTTAAAAGATATTAATTTTTAAAATTTCCACAAACCTAATTTCAAAATGTATGGGAAAAGGTTGGGTTGTGAATTAATCATGTTTGTGAATTAGATGTTAAAATTGGAAGATCTTAATAATAAGATTTTAGTCGTATAGGTTTCCATAGAATAGTATGACGCTGCGCTCGCTTCGCTCGCTCCGCTATGCATGGTCATGTTCTGAACCTAACCTAACCTACAGTAGGCAATTTTGCCCCCTATTTTCTTTTGTGATGGCGGGGGGCTTTGCCCCCCGAGGCCCCTGTTTGGTACTAGGCCCCCCGTCCGTTAGTCTTTTATACAAAAAGATGCCCTCCGTATTTCTAGTCGCTCACATAGTAATTTAGTCGCACGTTTCAAATTTTAATATCCAAAATCGATAATTCATAACCCACTTATTTTAAGCTCGTTCTGGATTTTATTATTAAATAATATTCGCCGTCAGTTGAGTTAATTTTTCGCTGACTCAAATTCATACCGCTCAAGTTATTAAAATAGTATCTCATCATCAGTCGCTACGTATTTTTTTTTATTCAATCGTTTTAATATTTCCCCTTTCTTTTATATCTGGAAGTTCACGGCTTCAACTTGGTATTTTCAAATACTCTAGTAGGTGTAATTGTTATGTTGAAAATATAATTTAAATACAGAAAATCATTCATAACAATTTAATGCCAAGCCAGTTCATAATCTAAGGAAAAGTTGATGTTTGAACTTCTACTATGAAGAATAAAGATATCTTGTACATAAAAATTACTGTACACCGAAAAAGAAACAATAACCAAATAGAATATTGAAAAATGGTTTGGAAACTGCAAAAAGGTCCTAAATATATCCATAAAATAAATTTGATGTTGATGATTTCCTGAGTTTCAATGACAGTGATATTTTTGTCACAATAGGATATTTCTTTTATCATTCTAACATTTGCGTCAAGAATAAGGCGCATAACACATTGTACCGGACACCGCTGCGGTGTACGGAGGGACGAAAACCGCATGCGGCTGCGGCGGCACGGAACCGTGCTACCGTACGGTTTGCTCCGTATCACCGTCCGGAGCTGCGGTGCACGACGCCCCGCATCGCCGCATTATCTATGGCGAGATTTATTACGCGTATGCACGTCCTGTCTACGCAAAAATCCGTACGATACTGCGGCTCAGTGTGGCATACCCCGCGGACCGCACCGCATCACCGTCCGGGAGTGCGGTGCCGTCGCGCGCGCCGCACAACCGCACGGGCATGCGGTGTGAGTGTGTTATACCCTGCGGTTTTTGTATACAAACTAAGATTCTTCAGTCAAAATTAAAAACCGCAGCGCCGCACACCGGAGCGGTGTCCGGTGCAATGTGTTATGCGCCTAAGAGTTAGAGAGATTATTTATTTGATAATATCACAACATAACAAAACAACATCAATATCCGATCTTTGCAATCCTACATTAGAAGTTTTTATTTATCTTAAGGAGGTATGTTATTGAAACTTTCTAATAATAAATAAATTAAAATTTGTTTGGTTTTTAAACGGTTTTATTTAGCTTGCCCTGTTTGTTTGGGTCCAATCTTGCAAGTTAAATTTGACCCACTCGCCAGTGTCAGATTGAGCTGAAATTTGGTATACACCTTTAGTTCCGATCACAATACATTTATGTATAATTATTATTATCCTCACTTTCAATAAAACCGTTTAAGTAGAAAAAAATATTTACTTATTGCATCTTGTTTACCATTAAAACTTTTTCAAAGGGGGGTGATTTACAAAATATCAAAAGAAGGTGAGGCTTAGGCGTTTTTATAAAGTTCATTATTATTATCAATTCTTGAGTACAATTGTGCACAAGGCGGACTTAACGCCATAGGCATTGGTTACTTAGTTTCAATGAACATAGAGGAAAAAGAGTGAAACACTTTGCAATCGTCGGCAGCACGGGCATAGATTGCCTGATAGTGAGTCAGCCGCGCTGGAAGAAGTCGCAGCGGTGCACCCTGCACTCGCTGGAGGCGGGCGTGGGCGTGGGGCGGGGCTGGTCGGCGGGCCCCGCGTGCGGCTGGGCCTGGGGCGGCTGGGGCGGCCGCGCGGCGTGGCGCGCCGCCTGGGACGCCATGCGGCCGCCGGCCAGGGACCACGTCACCCTCGTCCACTTCGCCACACTGCACGACACGCTGCACAACTACCTGAGGAAGCACCGCTTCTGCACCGACTGCAAGACGAAAGTGAGTGATGCGGGGCGTTTTTTAGCCGACTTCGAAAAAGGAGGGGGTTATCATTATTCGGTTGTATTTTTTTTTTGTGTTTGTTACCTCCTAACTCCGTCATTTTTGAACCGATTTCCAAAATTCTTTTTGTACTAGATAGAGTATACTGCAAGGGTGGTCGCATGGTCACCAAAGTCAGGATCTGATGATGGGATCCCATAGAACGTCGAGGAAAACACAATTTAATACCAGCTAGGTGAGCTGGTATTAAATTAGGGTTTCTTTCACTAAAAAGATTTCATTCACTAAAAAGTTAAAAATATTTTTTTTACAAAAAATAAAAACCGACTTCAAAAACACTGAAAACTTAAAAATAATATAAAAATAGGTACAGACAACATATTGAAGTCGGTGACAAATTTTAACACTTTCTAAGAAATCATCGTTTGGCGCCGACTTCAATATAGAAGTGTGATGTTGTCTGTACCTATTCTTATATTATTTTGAAGTTTTCAGTGTTTTTGAAGTCGGTTTTTATTTTTTGTAAAAAAATTTTTTTTCGTTTTATTGTCATTTTAATTGTTGTTTTTTGTTTTTGACCAAATGTCGTGAACTGTTCCAAAGGCTAAACATTGTAACCATATTGTAGTGTAGTAACACTGCAAAGATTTATGAACACCCCGAAATATTATTAAAATTGTCATGTGAGATATACCTTAAATATTGGAAATATGAATAAACGAAAATCTTTTATCACTTAGTGATTGCTATAATTAAAGTAAAATGAGCCTGTGTAATACTTTAAAATTTGAAATATTTTATGAATCCTAATTATTATTCATGAATGTTTACATTTTTATTCCATATAATATTGATAAAGGCAGGTCAAGTGTTGAATTTCTTATCTTAGACCGGACTATTGTAAATAAATATTGATAAGGATGTTTATTTATAGGTGTTACGTGCATATCAACTGTTGGTCGAGGAAAAGGAACCCCATAAGGAGAAGGGATATGTTGGGGCATTATATGGGGGTATCAAAAGATGCTTACTAGACAAACACTTACACTTACAAACCAAGACAGATTACATAGCTCACCTAATAGCACGAGCCGAACCAGAATTACTTGGAAACCATAGAGAGAGGCATGCAAAAACCCTTGAAATTGCACAAGAAGAGGTAATTGTCCTGAAATCAAATAATTAGTGTTACTTTTTTTTTATTGGAGATAATACGTAGTATTTGGTCAATTTTGGTATTTATTATAATAGCTATGAAAAATGAAAATCTTTCTGTCTGTAAGCAGTTTTTTTTGCTTTATTAAAATGATGAAAAATGGGAAAAATTAAAAATACTTACCTCATCATAAGTCATAATTCATTAGAAACGCGTAATGTATTACGGTAAATTATTATGTAAAAAAAATCCAGCATTTTTAGTACTCCACTAGATTGATATAAAAAAATGTAATCATCCCTTTTGCAATAATTTTGTTAATTGCATTCCATATGTTTGAAATTGGATTGCTTTATCAAATCAAGGTCAGGAGTAAGTATGTTTGTGGTGAGATAACGTAACGGCGGCAATCAATCGAGTGATAGTTGAATTTGCTATGTTTGCGAAATATAATAATATACTGTTTTATTAGTATAGCCTTTCTATTTTTCTCATTGTGTACTTAAAGGAACAATAAAATTGTGTGTGTACTTATGGCAAGAAGTTAAATCAGGCTTTTACAGATTATTTATATTTTATGAACAAAAAAGTATTTAACTTACTCAGTCTGTAAACATTCTAGTCCCTAACAATTGACCAATTAGTTGTGATCGTGTCTCCAAACTGAATAATTACTGCTTGTTGTGACACATATCTCGTTTAGTTGCTAGGTGTCTTAGTTTAGCTGCTAACTTAAGAAACCTATATTTTACTAGCCATGTGGTATGGAAAAAGCCGATGCTCAGATGGGTTATTGTCTAAGAACAAAAATCTATCACGATCGCCTATAATTTGACAGCCATTGCGCCGTGAACATAAGACTCTGTGCCGACTTGCTTTTATAAAGGAGTAATGGATGGATTGCGACTGTCAAATTGTAAGCGATCGCAATAGATTTTTTCTTAGACAATAACCCCCCAGAGTGTTAAATGACAATAAACGATTACAATGTAGTTTAGCATGACAACCATATTATAAAAAATCTTAATTTCTTAAGTGTTATATAACAGAAATTTAAGTGATTTTCTAAACATAACTTCAGCTTAGAGACGCCCACTGTTGGACATAGGCTTCCCTCAGGGACTCCCAAACTGATCGTCTAATAAGTACCACCAAATATTTTTAAAAGTAAATATTCTGATAATATGGCTTTACTACATTTTGTGATCGTTTACTTACTTTTCGATTAGCAGCAACGGAATAACCATGCGATGATTGGACAACGTTAACTACACTACAGGACACCTAAATTGAGCCACCTTGCACTTTTGGATTATAATATCATCAATAACTTTTAAATAATGCTTTTATGCAATTTTATAGCTGACATATTCATGTTCAATCTGATGTGCTGATTATGAATATGCCAGCTATAAATTTTTGGTCGACTGAGCATTTTTTTAAAAGTTACGGACGACATAATCCAAGAGTGCAAGGTGGCTCGACTTAGGTGTCTCCAGTAGTGTATTATCGTTTCGCGCGAGCGAGAGCGATGACAAGCTCTTACCGGGTCCGGGCCTATTACCGATCTCATGATTTTGCAAATGATATCATAGTGCAAGACGAAAAATACGATTTCACGTCAATATTTTCGATCATTTGTTCCTTATTTAATGATGACATCATTGAAATTATGCCATAGTGATGATATCATTGGAGATCGGCAATTCGAAATGCAGCATTTCATGACTTCTTTTTTCAAATTTATACCATGTCATACGATGAAAGATCCATAATAGGCTAGATGAATAAAAAATTTTTTTTTGCTTCAATAGAAGCTCTTTCATATAATAAATAGATAGAAAGAAAAAATCGGTTTTCGAATAACTATAAAAACAACCAATGTGGCGTTCCGAATTGCGATAAAAGCGATAATATCGTGAATCCGACCAAATTAAATCGTCACAAAATATAAGGGCTATTGAATCAGTAGGACTGTTGTGACTTTGGTCGGATTCGCGATATTATCACTTTTATCGTTTTACGGAACGCAGGGAAAGATTAAAGAAGAAGAAGGTATTAAAAAAATTTCTCCATCTTTTTTGAGCAAAACGGCAATTTACATGGAGTTTATATGACCGTACTAAACAATGACGTCACGGTCGATGTCGGATCTCTCTGTCTAATCGCCTTCAAATTAACACCTTTAAATGCTTGTATCTAATGTATTTCTGAGCCGATTTTAATTCTGATTTCACACGACTGCATCTTTTCCCCACGGTGCTTTAATGTTTTATGACGACGAGACGCGAGAATTGGCGTTCAGTCATCACCCCGATCGGCGCGCAGGTGCTGATCTGCCTCGGCATATGCGTGTACGAGCGGCTGCAGCGCATATCGCTGCGGCTGCGCGAGGAGGAGGGCACGTGCCAGGCGCTGGCGGCGGTGGGCGTGGAGGCGCTGTACCGCCAGTTCGCGACGGCCGCCGAGCGCGCCGCCGGCGTGTCGCCGCTGCTGGTGGCCGACGAGCTGGCGCAGCAGGAGCTGCAGCGGCACCTGCGCAAGGCGCACAAGAGGCTGCGCCGCCGCCGCAACAAGGAGCGCCGCGCCGCCGCCACGTGCAAGGTTCGCCCATCTATCTATCTGATACGTCTAAAAACGATTAGAAATTCTCGCACTATCCTTTTTTTTTTCTTTTTTCATTCAAATTAAAATTGTTGTCAAAACATACATACATAATTTTGGAAATAAATCGTCTTTATTGACAATTAACCCTGCGTTCCAGATAAAGCACTGCTACTTTCTGAGGCTAACATCTGATGTTAGCCTCGTTTTGCGTTTCTTATAAGAAATGTTGACATTTTTAGCCGCGCTAATTGTTACAAATGAAACGCAAGGTACTGATTTTTCGTGCTGAATTTTGACACCTCACCTACTTATTTCAGCCACTTAAAATTTTTTAATAATATAAATCAGAATTGGCTAATACTATAAATATCTTTCAATAATAATCCTTTTTGATTCATGAAAAAAAGATTCCAAATGTCAAATTTGAAAGCTGTCAAAAAGTGGTATCAGAGGACCCATCTATTAACATGGGTATTTGATGCTAGCATTTTGTGTTAAAAATGCTTAAATGAAACGCATGACAACCAGCAAGAAAAACTAGCATCACCGGCTAATGAAACGCAGAGATGCTAAAAATGTTGGTATTTATGGCTAAAAATGCTTATCTGGAACGGGCCGTATGTCGATGAATTTTTTATCTTTCTGAAAATCGATATACAGGGTAAATTTTGAGGTACCGGCAACCTCGCAGGATTAGATAGCTAGCATCATTAACTACAACTTTTGTTCTACGACTTTTGATAATTCGTTAGATTTTACTTTCATACAAAAATAAATATTCGTTTAATATAACTCTAGAATGTTTGTAGCTCTACGCGCGCAGCTCGCGAACGTAGCGTTGTCTTCCTTCCGTCGTCGTTTATAAATGAAACAAACATAGACTTATCAATGTCACGACAGTGCAATAAAAACTTGAAAATTGATTTTTTTTCAATGTATTGAGTTATCTTAAAACTCCTAAAACAAACGTTGTAGTTAATGATGTTAGATATCGAATCCTGCGAGTTTGCCGGTACCTCAATTATTTTTTAATTACCAAAAAATTTTGTGTGCTTGTTCAGACAAGCAAACTGAACAACTTTCACTATGGGACCAAGTTTGAAATCGCAAAAAAAATCAGTTGATCCATACAAATGTTCAACATTCACTGAACCTAAATGTATGGAACAGCTGTTTTTTTGCGATTTCAATGTTGGCCCCATAGTGAAAGTTGTTCAGTTTGCTTGTCTGAACAAGCACAAAAAATTTTTTGGTAATTAAAAATAACCTTGTAAACCTATTAAAGAAGTTCCCATCTATAGACGCACGCACGTAACCGCTAATGGTAGAAACGTGAAATTTGGACAGTTGTTTTAATTCAAAATGCGGACGCACACCAAGAAGTTATTTAAAAAAATGTTAATCTTGAAGGGGTGAAATAGGGGTTGCAAGTTTCTATGGAAAAATTAGCAACGATTTTGATAAAAATTGAGATTCATGCTCATGCTCAAACATTTCATTGAAAACGTGTTCAAAAGCGCTTATTGAATAAAGTATATTGACTTTGACTATTACTTTATTATGATGTTGACACCGCATTTCAGATCTATCCTCCTAACCACTGTCGACAGGAAGGTGACTCAGAGGAGCCGGAAGATAAGTGCCAATGCGAGGAATGTCTGATGGAGGAGCGGGATACGCCCACGGCGCTGCTGCCGCGGGACTACCCGTGCTACGACGCCGGCGACGGCTACCACTCGTGCCAGGACGACACGCAGCGGCGGTCGCCGACAAAGTCACCCAAGAAGAGGAACAAACAGGCCAACCTTTCGCCGCACGATCACTCCCAGGTAGGCGTGGAACATTGTGTAACGCTTGTATGGTGGGTGACCATGCTACCTTTACGTTTTATGCTGTGTCTCGCAGTTATTAACTTTTGGTAGTGGCTCGCCGTCGATTACATGGCACTTCAGAGAATTGGCAAAGTTTCCATGTTTGTGCACCCCAGAGCAAAAGTACTCGGCGTCGAAAAAATGTTTATTATCTATACTTATAAAAATGTATGTCTTGATTCACTAACTGATTTATCATCGCCGCGCATTGATTTACTACCAAACGTAGATAGAGCGCTTCATACAAAAACGCGCTTGAAATCTGTCACCTAATCGACTATACATTTGTACTCTCTGATATATACTTGAATATGCACGCCCGAATGTAAATTACCATAAAGAAAGTACCGTATTTAGCGAATTCAACCTTATTGTGCATTATTACGGCAACTATTTAAAGTACAACCGTGGGAAGTTACATCATTTCATACCTAGCCACAGATCAATCGACGTTTTAGTAATTGCTACAAGAAAATATCAACTTTATACTCTCAAATATAATGCTTGAAATTGCTTATCGCGTTGTCGCTCCAACGCATGAATGAGATAACACATAGTGATACGACGCCCGTGTGAGCGAGATGATTGTGATGTACTGACACTGACGCGAAGCGACATGTTTATGATTAAAATAAATGTTTTTGATTGATTTTTACGTATAAATCGAATATTTGAATACATGATAAGATTGAGTTTACTCACGCAAAATATGAAATCCCGTCTTTTTTCTGCCGTTTCTGGCTGTTGTTACCACAACTTTTATATGCGCACTTCGGCATCTTTACGTGCCGACAGCTAATCACTCACTATGGAATGGAACTGCACGAGTCGCGATTGAGCAGTTCTTCACCGGCCCACTTTTCGATCGTTCATGCGTTATCTACGTTTGGTAGTAAATCAATGTCGCCGCGCCAAAACTATCAAAGTTAGGCACATGAAATTCAGCCACTCTAGGTTAGAATTTCACCCTTAGAAGGGTCAAATTGGCGTTGAAACTTGTGACGTTATGTGTGATTTTCGAATTGCATGCACATTTCGGAACGCGCGCTGTCAAAAATTGAGTTTTTTGTAATGGAACATATACAACGTGTTAATGAAATTGCGCAAAACCTGAAATTAGTGCGTTCAGAAACGAGAGGAGAATCGATCTAGATTTCACTTATAATATTATAAAAAATATGGGTCAGATTGTATCTAAAAAAAAGTAAATATCTTCGTCAATAATCCGCGAAAATACATTTTAATTTTTTTATGTAAAAAAGTAAGTTGGGGTGTCTGAGGTTTAGCGTTATTTTAATACACTAGCTTTGCCTGCGAACTACGTTTCGCCATATATTTTTTATCATTTTTGCAACATTTTTCTTTGATGCTCAGCTCTTATTAGTTGTATCGTGATGTTATATAGCCTAAAGCCTTCCTCGATAAATGAACTATCCAACACAAAAATAATTTCTCAATTTGAATCAGTAGTACCTGAGATTAGCGCGTTCAAGCAAACAAACAAACAAACTCTTCAGCTTTATAATATTATTATATTATATGACATAAAAGCTTGTCGCGAGATTTACTTTTGTAGATAAACAAGTAAATTAAATAATTTGATGTAAATAATTTTAAACATTACAATTTTCAAAGTAAGTAAATACAAGTAGGTACTTAAAAGTACTCTTTTAAGTACTTTTAAGTTACTACACACAAGTAAATCTCGCGATAAGCTTTTATGTCATATAAATTGTGTCAAATGTGAAATAACGTTATAAGTAAGTAAAAGTTTTAGTGTATAAGTTTATTTTTTCTTTTTAGCGCATTTAAATAAAAGCTTGTTTATAAAAAGGTTTTTTTAGATTTAATTTTTTGTATTCATTCATACGAGATAATGTCATACAAGGTAATGTCAACAATCTCCCTGACAGTCAATCTTAGGTCTGCCATTACAAGATCACACAGTTTATCAATGTTTTCTTTAGTCATACAAGTTGTAGGCCTTCCAGAGCGAGGGTCGTCTTCGATGTTCTCTCGTCCTCGTTTGAATTGCCAGAGACAGACTTGACTTTGCTATTGTAGTGTCTAGTGCAATAATAACTCTTATTTCAAACAATTTGTAGATTGATCTTGCTTGAATTAATAATGCGACGTTGGCGCATTTTCCTATGATTATGAATAAATAAAACATTTACTACTAGTAAATGCTTTATTCATTCATAATAATCTTACCTTATCTTGTAGTAAACAAGAACAATGTCTATAATATAATGTTAATGGCGGATAAAATTTCCTTACCAAAAATGTAAATTTTAATGGGTTCTCACAGGACTGTGGTTATTCGTCGGGCAATAATGGCGGTTGCTGCGAGATGTCTGGGGCGTCGTCACTCGCGAGCTCTCCGGAAGGTTCCGATGTGGCATGCTCCGAAGGATTTTGCAACCATGAGAGAGGCGATTGCTTGGACCCCAAAAACGATAAACCGTGCACAGGCTTTACGCTTTCGTTACAGGAAATGTTAATGGTATGTTTTCGTTCGCCATTTATGTACGTGGACGTATAAATATGAGGTACATTAGTTGAACAAAAAAATGTCTGTCTAACCGTGGGTTTGCACTGAGAAACATAAAACATGTAATGTTTTACAACTTGTTGTATGATACAAATCTCAAAACTTGTTGTGTATGCTTTTGCGTTCGCACTGCCGAAAATCGTGTTGGATTCGGAACAAATCCTAAGATTTGTTGCAGATTACGTTAGGATCGCCTCATAACTTGTTGTCTGTCAACGTTTTTTATGGATTTTTCCACGATTGTGTTCGCAATTTCGGCTGTCAAAGTCATAAAACATGTTTTGCAACTTGTTGGGGTGTTGACAATGGAAACGCTTTCCTAAACATTGACAGAAACATGTTTAAAAAACATGTTTTTTTGTAGATGTTTCGTCAGTGCAAACGCACGGTAATGCGGATAGGTGCGACAAAAATGTGTTCTCTTGCGAAATTAAAATTGCTGATAACGGTCATAGTTATTCAAGTTATATGCCATAATCTGTTGATATTTGAATAGAAAGATCTGTAAGATATGCGTTGGTGGCGCTGTGGACTCGGCACCTGCATTCCAATCGGGAGGTCCGGGGTTCGAGACCGCCATGTACCAATGTGTTTTTCGAATTTCATATGTACATTTTTCTGACTCTCCTACGGTGAAGGAAAACATCGTGAGGCAACCTGCATACATCTGCGAAGAAATTCAAAGGTGTATGTGAAGTCGACCAATCCACACTGGGCCAATGTGATTGACTAAGGCCTAAACACCCTAACTTAGGGTAGGTTCGAGCCTGTTAGTCAAAAGTGGATTTCTTATGAACAGAACTTTATAAAGAGTGACACAAGAAAGAGTATCTCCGGGGAATAATTTGACCTTAATACACATAATGTTTTTTTCTCAAGTCGCAACTCATAGTTTCTGCCGGGCCGGTCAATTATTATTGATGTGTGACTTGATATTCGTCAGTAACTTTCTACACTGAATAGTTATTTGAATAATTAAAATTTTATTATTTGTCACGATATACAAAAAAAAAAATAGCTAATGTAATGTCAATAATTTATGTAAGTGATACTATGTCAGGAAAATGTGTATAATATTACCGATTTATTTCAGGACACATGCTCATCAGACGACGATCAAGGCACAAGTTATATTCCTATAGAAGAAGTATTAGAATTTAAATCACGTAGGAATATAACAGAAAAAAGACAGGAACTGAGACAAAATTTACGGCAGAAATTTGCACAGCTGTGCATTAACCCGCCGGTGCCGCCAAGTAACTAAACACTGAGCCATGCATTATACGATAATATTCCGTCATTGTATTCCAAAATCAAAATACAGTTTCAGTCTAGACAGATGTTGTAATGTGCTCTTAAGATGCAGTCCACACAGTGTCAGTTATAGTCAACCCTCTGACAGGCAATAAAACTATACAATATAGTCAAAAAACTACAATAGTTCACACTCTATCTAATATGATTCTAGTTTGTTTGTAATAACTATAACAGTAAAGCAGAATTGTATCTGAATGATAATAATAATGGAAATAACTATAATAAATTAGATCGATGTTACTTTAGCTGGGTATTGTAGTGAAATTCAGGAAATCATTTGCTATTGCTCATTTGTTATTTGTAAACAAAGACTGTTCTATTAGAGGGTATCTCTTTCTTCAAGATTCCTCACTCTTAATTGTAATAATAACACCTATTATTACAATTATATTGGCATTAATCAATAAATTATATAACTTTGTCGCAAATCTAAGAGCTATTTTGTTTTAAATTAGTGATTATAAACACTTATTGTTCCTCAACTTAAGTTTGTTATATGTTTTACATAGTCAGTTTTCAATATGAGGAAACATTATTATGGGTGCTTGTAGTTATTATTACAGATATTGTAGCTGATATTAAGAAAAATCTTATATTATGGTATTGATCTTTTTTATTAAATCATGTTTATGACCTGTGGAAACATATAATTTTAAGGCATAATAAATCAAGTGCAAGTTAGAATGATTCCAACTATTTTAGTAATGGACTGGTTAAATTTTAACCCAGCATTTAAGAATATACACTATTTAAATCGTTAGAACGCTTAGCAATGAAATATTTAATACATTGAAAACAGTAGCATTTTTGATTAAATATTTAATTTCCACTTTGTGCTTATGTGACTCAATTATGTGGTATGTGATGAATTATTAATTATTGTTCGTTGAGAAGCTTCAAAGTGCATGAGAAGCATACCTTGGCTCTATTTGCCCTTGTTATTGAATTTAAAAATATTTGTAACTCAGTTTTAAATATACTATAATACAGTGGCATTGTTTCTGTTATTTTCAAAGTAGCTGCTCTCATGATTTTTGATCACGATGGAAGAAGTATATACCTACTTACCTCGACAGTTGATATGATTTATATTTCAGATACATTTTCTTAAATAATAATTGACAACATTTAATTTTTGCTTAGGTACCAAAATTCAGAAACTATTTAGAGATTTTTGCATTGTTATCACAATAAACATTGTTTGAATATTTTTTATACAATAATTTTATAGATATTTTGAAAAACCTTCAAAGTATGAAGTGTTGGGCAGAATACCTGAGATAGGCCTTTGCCTATCCTATAGAAACTAGTTTCCTAATGCTTACATCCAAAAATCAAATGACTTTCATGGTTCGTTCCAGATAAGTGTTACAACTTTTTGGTACTAATATCTGATTTTAACTGCATTTTGCGTATCTTTAAAAGTTTAAGATTTTTAGCCGCACTACTTGTTACAAATGAAATGGTAGGAACTGAATTTTCGTGCTGATTTTTGACTCCTAGAACTTGTTACAAATTGTACAAATCAGAATCGGCTCAAACTTTATCAATTTCATTCAATTTATTTTTAAATTATCTGCAAAACCTTTTTAACTCATAAAAAAGATGTCATTAATCAAAGAAAGCTGTCAAAAAGTGGTATTTGAGGACCTATCTTATAGCCTTGGTATTTGACGCCAACTTTTTGTGGCCATGACCAAAACCAGCACGAAAAGTTAACGCCAAAAGCTACCAAATGAAATGCGTTAATGCTAATAATGTTGAAAATATTGCAAGTCAATGCTAACCTTGAACCTGAGCCTTGAACACCTACCGCACGTTTGACGTCTGTCATGAAAAAATTTTCAGTTTTTTATAGACCTTAGGCATTGATTTACTACTAAAAGTAGATAACGCACGAACAATCGAAAAGTGGGCCGGTTAAGAACTGCTCAATCGCGACTCGTGCAGTTCCTTTCCATAGTGAGTGATTAGCTGTCGGCACGTAAACATGCCGAAGTGCGCATTCAAAAGTTGTGGTAACAATAGCCAGAAACGGCAGAAAAAGGACGGCAGGAAAACCAATCAAAAACAATTATTTTAATCATAAACATGTCGCTTCGCGTCAGTGTCAGTACACCACAATAGTCTCGCTCGCACGGGCGTCGTATCACGATGTGTCATCTCATTCATGCGTTGGAGCGACAACGCGATAAGCAATTTCAAGCATTATGTTTGAGAGTATAAAGTTGATATTTTCGTGTAGCAATTACCAAAACGTCGTTCGATTTGTGGCTAGGTATGAAATGGTGTAACTTCCCACGGTTGTACTCAAAATAGTTGCTGTAATAATGCAGAATAAGGTTGAATTCGATGAATACAGTATTTTCTTTATGGTAATTTTCATTCGGGCTTGCATATTCAAGTATATAATAATAATAATAATTTGTTTATTTACTCATCACAATAACAATTACAATGTATCGAGGCTTACAATAAAATAATGAAAACCAAATGTTATGTGAGAGTCTGTGCCTGAGGTAGGTATCCAAAAGGAACCTGTAGTACAGGTCACCAGGCCCCCCGCCACGGCGATGTCCACTATCCATTGATAGTTTCAATAAAATGAGCAATATATAAGAGAATACACGAAAAAGAAAAAAGACGATTAAAAATACAACATCAGTATTAAACTAGAATAGATACGATTGTATTATTATACGTATCCACATATCGCCATATATAGCTAATCTGTAAACGGTGTTAGGTCTGCATTAATGAATTAATGGTAATTTATTTCTATGTGACCAGAGCGATATGTGATGTACCTATAAATGTGTGTGTGTGAAAGTGCGTACGTGCGTGTATGTGTGCATGTGAGTGTGGGTAAAAGTAGGAAGAATAAGTAGAATAGATGTGGCATAAGTGAGTGAAGATTCATCAATATGCGATAATAATAATTTCAAATTACATTATGGGGGTAAGTAATTTCTCGGTAGTTACATAATCTAGAGTTAGTATTTAGTAATTTTCAGTTTGCAATTAAATTTAGTTACAGGATAAATGTTAAGGAAACAATTCAACTTATTGTATAAGAAGGGACCAAGATAACCATAAAATCTGCGTGAAAATGCTTTTTTTGAGATTTGGGCAGTACAAACTCCACCCCTACGGCGTTTACCTTTAAGTATGTTTGGGTCAAATGTTAATTGGGAATGTTGTTTTATAATTATATTTAAGATAAAAGTTTTCCTAATGCTTAGAATTCCCCATTGATTATATAAGTCAACCGTAGGATATCTAAACGGGAGGCAACCCGCTACCTTAGGTAGAATACGTTGGGCTCTTTCAAGTCTCAAAAGATGGGTTTTTGCTGCACTACCCCAAGCTGTAATACAATATGTTAAAAGAGAATGCAACAAAGCATAATAAACAGCTTTAATCACTTTTCTACTAGCTGTATTACTAAGGGTCTTGAAGATGAATATAAGCTTCCGCAATCTTGGTACAAGTGTATCGATGTGAGCTTTGAAGGTCATGGTGCAATCAATCACAACGCCCAAATATTTTATACTTGAGCATGTTTCGAGCTCAGGGCAAGGACATACTGTTGCGATCTGCTGGCATGTATATGCTCTGATTTTGAGGGTTAGAGCAGGAAGTAAACTATTCTTGAGAGCAAATGTAACATATTTGGTTTTGGAGACATTCAAAGTTAAAAGATTTTGAGTCAACCAACGACATACTAGGTTAAAGCCACACTGGGCAATTTCAAAGGTCTCAGCCCACGAAGAACCCTGAAAAAAGAGTGCCGGGTAGGTCCGAGTATACTGCCCTGTGGGACACCATAAACAACAGTCTCCTCCTCACTCAGCCAATCATCAATTCTCACCTGCTGTGTTCTTTCACTGAGATAGTCCGCGAATAGCTTAAGAGGAGTTCCTCTCACACCCAGCCATTCAAGTTTTGTTAGCAGATGCGGGATCGAGACTGTATCGAAGGCCTTAGCGAGATCAAGGAAGACCGCTAAACCTTTTCTTTGTGAATCTAGAGCCGATACAATACTTTGAGTCATATCATGGACAGCGTCACTAGTTGAATAGCCTCTCCTAAAACCATATTGTGACGATGCTATAAGTTTGTTTTGCTCCAAGAAGTCAGTTAGACTATAGTTCATAACTCTTTCCAGAATTTTAGAGAGAGCTGGTAAAATTGAGATAGGCCTATAGTCTTGCATGACTTTTTTCACCATTTTTATATATAGGCTTGATGAGTGCTTTCTTGAATGCCGAGGGAAAGACGCCATATGTGATGGCAAGATTACAGATGTGCGTGAGTGGCTCAACAATTATGTCCAAATACCTTTTGAGAATCTTGCCAGAAATCCGATCTACCTCCACTGCACATCCATCTTTAAGACCCAATACAAGACGAGCAATGGTGATGAATCACGTAGTACGAGCAATCTACGTGATTCATCACCATTGAATTAACTGGAGGGTTGGTAATAGGAATATTACTTGAGTATACACCTAAAGCAGATGAGCTTTCGGCAAGTTTTCTACCGATCTCAGCAAAGTATTTATTTGCATTATTAATGCTTTTTTGAGGATCAGTGGATAAAAGTATATTTGATTGTACAGGAGTATGAGAGGATCCAGATATATTTTTAATGACCTGCCAAAGTTTCTTTTTATTGCTACCAGCATTGTCCAATTCAGCCTTATCATGTAAACTTTTGGCTTTTTTTACAGCTGATGAGCAAAAATTTCGATATCGTTTGTAGGTGGCTATAAGGATGCTATTATCTGGATCCTTTCTTAGCTTTCTTAACAGGTTGTCTCTGTTCCTCATACAGCGCAAGAGTCCGATGGTAATCCAAGGCTTAGTAATAGTTTTTCTCTTGGAACAAATGATTTTCTTGGTGCTGATTTTAATAGCTTCGCTGAGACTTGAAACTAAATTTTCCGTGGCAATATTCGCATCATTGCAGGTAAGGATTTGTCCAAAGTCTAGGTTTAAGATATTCTTATCAAGTTGTTCGAAGTCGATGTGGTACATTTTTGTTTTTTTTTTTTGTCGAGGGAATATAATCAGAGAGTACAAATGTATAGTTGATTAGGTGACATATTTCAAGCGCGTTTTTGAATAAAGCGCTCTATCTATGTTTGGTAGTAAATCAATGGCCTTAGGCAAACACAATTAACAGTATTATGCCCAAGTCTACTTTTGTGTAATAGCCAAGTTGTAAAAAAATATTTGTATACTAGGTAAAACATAAAAAATTGGGAAAATAAAAAATATGGATTTCTTTATTTTTCAAATTCTTTCATGTAGGCTCAAAAATGTAGGGGTCAAAAATTTGAAATGTTGTCAATTATATTTGTCCAATACAAAGTGTTGCATTTGTGCCTCCAAAACCAAAGGAATTCTTTAATGCTATTCTCTTTTCAGATTCCCACTTTTGTGATGTATTTGTTACATATTTTAAGTTATCAACTGGCTCTTCTAAATTTAAAGTAGGTGGTAATATTCCATAATAACATGCTAAAGCAGTAAAGGATGCTTCTAAGTTACCAGCAGCTCCTAATAAATGCCCATGAGCACCTTTTGTAGATGATATTGAAATATTGGAACTATGCTCTTTAAACAGGTTTCTTATAGCTGTTGATTCTATTCCATCGCCTACAGGTGTGGATGTTGCATGGGCATTTATATATGTTACTGCTTCTTTGTTTATACAAGCATCCCTCAATGCTCTGCTCATAGACAAAACTGCACCACTACCATCTTCTCTTGGTGTTGTAATATGTGAGGCATCACCTGATAAACCATATCCTAATATTTCAGCATATATTTTTGCATTGCGTTTTAATGCATGCTCATATTCTTCTAATATTAAAACAGCTGCTCCCTCACCCATAACAAAACCATCCCGTTTTTTGTCAAAAGGTCTAGATGCTTTTGTAGGTGTCTCGTTAAAAGCTGTACTCAATGCTCTTAGTCGACAGAAACCTGCTATTGCAAGTGGACTTATACAAGACTCTGCCCCACCACAAACCATGACATCAGCATCTCCATTTCTTATAAATCTAAATGCATCGCCAATTGAATGGGCACCAGTTGCACAAGCTGTAGACACTGAATGATTTGGCCCTCTCAGTCCATATTTTATACTTATATGACCAGCAGCCATATTGGGTAATATTCTTGGTACAAAAAAAGGACTCACTTTATTGTAACCCAATTTAAGTGCTTCATTTGTATCACATACATCTTTTAAGTCTATCATTCCCATTCCTAAGGCAACACCTGTTGACTCTTTGTCATTATCTGATATCGGTAACCAATTGGCATCTGATAAAGCCTCTTCTGTAGCAGCTAAAGCTAAACATGTTGCAGGGGCCATTGACTTTAAATTTGATTTAGACAGGATAGCATTTAATGGACTGTCATGTTCTTTTTGTATTATACCCGCAATTTTACACGGTAGTTTAGAGTATTCCAAGTCATTGAGAGAAATTATACCACAATATCCTTTTATAAGATTTTGCCATGCTGTTTGGGTACTTGCTCCAAGCGGACTAACAATTCCGAGGCCAGTTACCACAACTCGTCTATGTGGATGGCTACAAATGAAACGGATTTGATGAATTGAAAATCTTTTCATTGTTTGCTAACTATCAAATATCATGAATGACTGAAAACACATTAGGTACGTACTCATTGAAATTCCAGCCCTGAATATATTTCTCTTCTCGCTAATCTGTGCGTGAAATTCTATTTAGCAAAACGATAAAAATTCCATCAATTCTTGAAACAAATTCTTTATTTTCAAAAGTTTGACCGGCCATGGCGACAAAGGCTTTCAGCCGTCTTGGAGTGGCTATTCGGACCCGAGTCCCAATAGAAGTCGATTGCTATTCGGACCCGAAAAAGAAAGAAATTGATAGGTAGTCATATTTGCATTTACCCGATAGAGAATAAGAATCTGCCCTGCGAGCATAGACTTGTCAATCGACATATATCGATGACAAAAGCATCTGTCCTTTTCACTGCTTAGGAATATCTGTAAAATTTATCGATTTTTGTCGAGTATGTCGATCTTAGCTGTCAAATTTTGTTTATCGAGAGTTCCATGCTCGCAGGGATGTTTCGGAACCACAGATAAAGTTCATCGATCCTCTGGCAAGGGTTGAAATTCGCACCTGTCCATACGAAATCTACTTGACAGATTGTTTTGGAAGCTGGGTGAATCATTCGGTCACCGTCGGTTTCACTCGGGCTCATTTCTGCCGTCCTTTTCACAACTGTCGGATAGCGGATTCACGCCCCATCTCGCTCTAATGAGCCGCAATAAAAAGTGACGGGTATAGAGATTCCGTTATTCGGCTTGGTTCCGAATGTTTGTGAATAAGTCGGCTTAACGGCACGGCGTAGGGTAAACGCACGTTACAGAACGCTGCCCTAAGAGAAAAAAATCCCCATTTATCATCCCCTGTAAAAAAGATTTTGGCTCAATGAAGGTATTCGTAGGCTCGCCGTCCTACCGCCTAATTCATAGCGATGCACTCGCTATTGTTCTAATGTCACAGCCGGCACGAAATCATACGATCACGTCATAAACGAAGCTAAAACCTCAGCTAAAACGTGAGTTTCGGATTGTTGGGTGCGTGTTAATCAAATGTCAAATCAACAAATGTCACAAGGTCACAACTCAGACTAAGCAAACCAAAGGACATGAAATACCTACAAAAAAAGCGTACCAATAATGTATGGTGGTGCTCTAAAATGGCGGAAAAATTAGGGACGTACACGGGACGTAGCATCCAATATAATAAATCCTGAGGTCGCCATTTGATGAAGCCTTAGTCGGTAAGAGTTCGACATAACCGGCCGTTTTAGTAAACGGTCGGTTATGACGTACTTATCCATGTTCCGCCCCCACTCCCACATGGGGCCGGTGAAAGGGAGAATTTTTATTTCTCTCCTTTTCTATAAGATGACATTTTAAATTATGGCCCCCAATATCATCCAATCACTAGTAATTCAGTAATAAACGTCAGAGCGTTTTACATCCATCAAATTCGACGGTTGTTCCGTTGTAACTCGCTCTGGCACTCTAAGGTCTTGAACGGGCCGGTTATTTCACCCGCGCGTCACGCTCAAAGGCATTGAACGGGGTTAGAGCGAAAAGTTGTACTTCGCGCGAAGGCTCTGAACGCGCTCCAGCGGCATGGGCTGAATGTAAAGAGTCCCCGAGACGGTCAATTTTCGATTGACAGTATTTACGTGAATGATCGTTTCAAATGACGGGCGAATGAAGCTTCGATTGAAGGTGCGTCAATTGCCTTCAATTATAGACCCTACTACTGTCTACTGCATCTTACTTGTTATGGACTTGAACAAATTACATATTTATTACGATGTGAACACGATGAACATGAAAATGACAAATATGACTGAAGAATTGGCAACTGTTACCGTTTATTATATACTTAAAATAAATACAAACAAAGAAATAATATTGTAGAAAAATGTGAAAGAAAAGAATATACAAGATCTGGCTGTATTGTTAAACCTTTTCCTGTCCAAGGCCGAATATTACTTCTCTTTCTGTGTCTATAGCATCAATCAAAATTTTTATCATTTGCTTCAATGCCGGTAGTAGTATTGACAGTAGACGTGGGTCGTTACGTTATTTTCAAGAAACGTAACAAAACCGATTACTTGGTTGGCGTCACCTGTTTCAAAACTAGTGATTTTATTCACTATTTTTATTCAGCTATTGTGATTGTTTGCATAAATACCTCCACCAACTATACAGTTACACACGAAACGAAAATAAATCACTATCAAAGTGTTTGTAGCTATACAGTTAAATCAATAAATTAACTTCCCTTCATACTTTATTCAGTCTTAGGACTGACTGCATTAAATGTATTTATGATTGACTAACTTTTCGCTCGCGGCTTCGCCCGCGTTATTATTGTTTTCCCGTGGGAATTTATATTTTCCCGTAGGAAAAATAATTTTGTAGCCTATTTAAGCCCGGATAATAAATTTCGTAGAAAATTGAGCAGATTTTAAAATTTTCCATAGAAATTTTCAACCCCCTTTTTTGCACCCTAAGGGGGTGAATTCCAATAACATCCAATAAACTATGAAACACGTGTTCAATTAAATATTTTTAAGAGCATCAATCTCAAGTTTTCTCAAAATCGTTGCCAATTTAAAGATTTTTCCATACAAACTTGCAACCCCTATTTCATCACTTTTCGGTTCGGTTAAAAATTTTAACCCTTAAGGGAAAAGAAGGGTTTAAATATTTTAACCCTAAATTAGTGTTTACTAGGAAACTATGATTTTAATAACATTTTTTTTATAATTTTATAATATTATACACATTGACATTTTTTTTTAACATTTTTTGTTTTATTTTAATTTTATGATAGGTACTTAATTGAGTTTATGATCTAAGTTAACATTTAAATACGTCAATTGAGCAACGACTCACACCCAACAATCACAGTAATAACGCATTTACAAAAATCACTACTTTTAATTTGTCTCGAAACTTTCGGTTACAGGTCGCGTAGCTAGTTATTGTAACTAGTGACGTGAAATAACGCCCACGTCTATGACAAGCTTGATAAAACGATAAATTTTTAAATCATTCACGTAAATATTATCATGCGCAATTGATCGTTTCGGGGTTCCTTTAAACGCGGCATTTATTATAATTTATTTGTGCTTCATAATCTGTGGTGGTGAGTAATGAAGTGGATGTGTTCTATAGTTTTTGTGTTCTGTTCGGCTGAAGTGTGGGAAAAAAAGTGTATTTGTGTTTGTGATGATTTTTCAAACTTCGTGTTTTATTATTTATATAAATTGTTAAGATATTTGGAAATAAAAACAAAACTCTAGTTCTATTATTAGAAGAGATTATTAAGCATTAATATTGACATTGACCTAATCTTTTATTAGTGGAAGAAAATAACCTTTCCTGTTGATAAACAAGAAAAAGTTTTCCAATGAACAAAATGTCATAACTTTTAATAAATATTTCTTACCAATAAAGACAACAGTAGGTACATACTATACAACTTCTCGCTTAAATTACGCTAGAATCAAAATGAAAAAAGTTATTGGAGTAATTATTATTGCATTAGCTGTAATAGTAGCTTTATATAAAGAAAACTTGGAAATCTATTTTAAAAAAATATTTTTGTGATACTGTTACTCCACTAAGCACAAAAGTTCTTTATACCGTAGAAGAACTATCCGAACATAATGGCATGATTAAAAAATCTCTCTATTTGGCTTTCATGGGTTCTATTTTTGATGTAAGTGAAGGTATCAGACATTATGGCAGAGGTGCTCCTTATAATTATTTTGTAGGTGAGTAAGCGTGAATTTGGTTTACTACTACCAATTTTTTTTATTACTTGTTTACATTTCCCACAATTTTTTAGGAAAAGATGGATCGAGAGCATTTATATCTGGCAACTTTTTGGATGAAAGTGAAAACAAAGACCATGTTTTAGATTTTTCATGTGGTGATCTTTTTAATTTGTTGAATTGGAAAAAGACGTTAGAAGAAAAATACAATTATGTTGGTAAGGTGTGACTTTGCACTATTTATTATGGTTTAAAATATATTTCAATTATATGTTTTATGCAGGTGCTGTTAATGGTAGGTATTTCAATAATGAAGGAAAGGAAACAGAGTATCTGAAACAATTTAATGACAAAATACAGCATTGTTACCAGGCTAAAGAAATAGCTAAGAAGGAGGAACAAAAGTACCCTCCTTGCAATATTGAGTGGAGTGCTGAGAAATCCACTCGTGTTTGGTGTACGAAATCAAGGTATTTAATCACTGAAAACATTATTAAAAAAAAATAATGTGTAGACCATTTCAGATAAACAAAATGTTAATATTATTTTCATGTCCATAATATGTAATGATTTAAATTTAACATCTACTTTTATAGTGTTTTATTCACTTTCTGATCAACATATATGTAAACTTAATGTCATTATGTAACCCAAAACAATATTACATTGACACTTTTGGCCATATTTAAAAAAGTTAACTCATAAGCAGTGTTTAATCCAAAACTGAGTTTGGCAGTAATATTTGTGTTTATGACCGATTTTATGTCAGATTATTTTGATATTGTTATAAGATATGAAATTTTATCTACACAGTGGTGGAGTAAGTCGAACCTGGGCTGGTGTTCCTCGTCAGCTATATACTCCTGGCCAAGACAGCCCTCGTTGTGTCTGTGTAAATTTACATCATAATGAAATTGAAACAGGACTGTTAAAAGAATATGATAATTGTTCAAGTGCTTCTACTTCCTGTTTAATTAAGTAAGTTAAATAAAATGTTTCAGATTAATTTATTTTTTATTAAAGGGTTCCCCACTCCCAGAATATCTCCCACTTGGTTTAAAATTCTTTGACATTCTTCCATTTCTATCGCATAATCCAAACAGCAGTGATATTAAAATATGTTTTCATCTATAACTTACATTGATAATATGGAACTATAGAATGTCTTGGTTCTTTTTTTACCATTGGGAAATGTCTTACGCATACTTTGGGTTTGAAAAACGTAAGGTTATGTCGGAGTCTCCTTGGTCACTGGAGGAAGAGTGCCATCCAGAGACCATCAGTGTGCCTTGCATAGGGAACCCGTTTTGGGAGGGTGAAAGGGGCTCGCCCTCCCAAAACGGGGAAGCAGAAGATCCTGTGTCATCAACGTGTGGTAGCATCCTGTGCAATGCAGAGCTCAGGTTTTCCTTGACACCGTTGGTTGCTGTAAGCAGAAAACAGACAGGCGTAATTCCGCCTACTCTGCAAAAATCTTTTGCCGGTGGTGCGAATCAACCCAGATATCATTCCATTGTCTACTTTAGCATCATTACCTTAACAAAGTAGGAGTTCAACATCCCCTGGAAAATTTTTGTGGGACAAATGAAAATTAATCTGAACATAATTTGGGGGGTATAAATGAGAATATTTTTCACTTAAACATATTAGCCATTTTGAATAAAAAATTAAGATTAAAGTAAAATTATTTTACATGACAATGATAAAAGTTCAACTTTGATACTTTGACTTGAAAATTGTTTTGCATAGTTGTAAGTGACAAAGCAATGGCTGTCTCCAGGTTCAACAGATCGCAGCATTGTCCTTGAATAAAACTCGCCCATAGAAAAGTATGGCAATGTTTAGTGGTTGCTTCACATTCTTTCTGCTGTATATTCACTACAGCTTCCTCAGATACGGTTATTAAATAATAACAGATAATGTTTCCTGTACAGACTGTCAAACATCAATGGCAAAAGTCACAATGAGACAGGCCTGACTTGTCAACAGATCTTCATCACTATTGCTTCATAATTCAAAACTTCACACTGCTCACAAAATAATTTTAACACTGCAAGACCTACAGTTAGAAACTATTTACCATTGTCTGGACTTGAAGGATGCCATTGATATTAAGTAAGTATAATGTATATAATATATTATGAAAATTTAAATAAATGGACAGTGAATTTGTAAACATTTATTTGATTAAATTTGAAGCTTTGAATTTATATTAACAATACCATGTCAGGTAAATTGGAATTCTTATTTTTAATTCTCCTTATTCAATATTTTTGTTTCACATTGAATAGTCTCGTCTAATTCAAGACATTCAATTGTTTTAAGAAACACATGCATGGGAATCTTTTTACGGTTTAAAAAGGATTTATTGCCAAGCATTTTCTTAATCTTGGCTCTACGTTTCTTAATTTTTTCCTTTGTGTATTGATGGCCTGTTTGGAATGTAAGAAGTCGTTTCACTTTGCGTCCACCAATGAATGTCTCTGTATTGTTATCACTATCAGTCTTAGGTTCTTCGTAAATTGTTTCTAATGTTTGAAATGAAGCTTTCACTTTATTGTTCAGATAAACTGCTTCAATTTTCTTCGAATTTTCCGTCATACTATGTTTACGTGGTTTCATGCTTACTCTGCGATTTCTAGTTTTATTTAATTCAGGTACTAATGATTTTCTTTTTCTCAAGACGCGCAATGTTTGATCAGGGCTTTGAGGTTGACTTGGACCTGAAACACTGCTCGTATCGTCTACTTCCATTATATCTAAGTGGGCCATTATATTTGGTAATTCGGCATCCACTCTGCAAAGAAAGAAAATTAGTAAAACGAATGGACCGTCAAAAAAAATTAATTGCTGTAATGTTCTTTCTACTAACCTGGACTCATCCATTGTTATTAAATAACTTATATAAATAACATTGTTAACAAATTAACCGTATAATATTTGATTCATGATAAACTATACAAAGAAAAAGACCGACCGACAATCGATAATCCGCCCGCCCGTTAATTGATTGAATTGAATGACATATGACAGCCAGCCACTGACTGACAGTTGAAGATGACAATGACAGACAGCACAAATTATCGTGTGGTCCGAAAATATGAAATCACTCCTCTAAGAAACAAATTATCCTGTTTTAAAAGTCCCAAGGTTTTAAAGCACCTCTGTAAATATATATCCACTAACAACATTGAACTTTAAACAGAGGCGCGTTCAGAGCCTCTGGGTGTAGTTGTCCGGTTGTTTTTTGACTCGCTCAGAGGCGTTGAATAGCTTGCTACATATATTGATCTGTGGCGTTGAACGGATTGCGGCAACCAAATCTTTTATCTCCCTCTTTCAAATGATTTTTTGATTTTTTTATTTCTCTCTCTTTCTAGTAGATGACATTATAGAATATGGCCGCCAATATCATCCAATCACGTAAGAGTATTTCAGTAATAAACGTCAGAGCGTTTTACAACCATCAAATTCGATGGTTGTTCGGTTGTAACTCGCGCCGACACTCTAAGGTCTTGAACGGGCCGGTTGTTTCACCCGGTTGTCACGCTCGAAGGCATTGAACGGGGTTAGAGCGAAAAGTTGTACTTCGCGCGAAGGCTCTGAACGCGCCTCTGTATTCTAGTAAATGTTATAATTGTGCTGCTACATTGTTGTGTTGTCAATGTCATTGTCATGTGTTTAGTCCATTTTTAGGTGACCCAAAACAAAACCATCCCCGTTTTTCATATAAGCGTCACCATTTTGTCACGCTAACATCAAATGTTAACCATGTTTTGCCTTTCTTTTAAGAAATGTTAACATTTTTAGCTGCGCTATTTTTCACAAAGGAAACCTAACCTAAAAATGAAGATATTGTTTAAATGGAACGCATTTAGGTTAACATACGATGCTAGCCCTGAGGCGCGTTCAGGGCCTTCGCGCGAAGTACAACTTTTCGCTCTAACCCCGTTCAATGCCTTCGAGCGTGACAACCGGGTGAAACAACCGCCCGTTCAAGACCTTTGAGTGTCGGCGCGAGTTACAACCGAACAACCATCGAATTTGATGGTTGTAAAACGCTCTGACGTTTATGACTGAAATACTCTTACGTGATTGGATGATATTGGCGGCCATATTCTATAATGTCATCTACTAGAAAGAGTGAGAAATAAAAAATCACGTGAAAGAGGGAGATAAAAGATTTGGTTGCTGCAATCCGTTCAACGCCTTTGAGCGAGTTAAAAAACAACCGGATAACTACACCCAGAGGCGCTGAACGCGCCTCAGCTAGCGTCAAAAACTAATGAAACGCGATAATGCTAAAAATGTTGAAAATGCTGCAAATCTACGCTCAAATGGAACGCGCCTTATAGCACACTTTTGGCTTTTTTTAACAAAAGCAAACTCAGAAACAATAGCTGTGTTCCATTTAATCATCACCACTTTGCTGGTGCTGACATCTGATGTTAGCCTCGTTATGCGTTTCTTTTAAGAAATGTTAACATTTTTAGCCACGCTAATTGTTGCAAATGAATCGGTATCAACTGATTTTTCGTGCTGAATTTTGACGTCTCACCTACTTAGTCCAGTAACTTAATTTTTCAAATGATATAATCAAAATCGGCCAAAACTATAAATAGCTTTCAATTTAATAATAAAATCCACTGAAAAATCTTTTTGATTCATGAAAAAAAGTGTCCAAATGTCAAATTTGAAAGCTGTCAAAAAATGGTATCGGAGGATGCTATTAGCATGGGTATTTGATGTTAACTTTTCGTGGCAAAAATGTTTATGTGGAAAATACGAAACCAGCACGAAATGTTAACACCAAAAGCAAATGAAACGCGTTGATGCTAAAAATGCAATGTGTCGGTGCCTATAGCTGACCATCTTGAGCTCTTGGGCGTCACTCTAACACCAACTCTAAACTTTGGGTCTTTCATTGAGTCCAGGGCAAAAAATGCAGCCAAAAAGCTGAGTGTCCTCTCGAAGGTGCGACGGTACTTTACATCGGAACAGCTGCTCACTCTATAGAAAGCACAAGTTCGATCGTGTATGGAATACTGTTCCCATCTTTGGGATGGTTCTGCCAAATATCAGCTCCAAGCGTTGGACTCAATTCAAAGACGTGCCAAAAGGCTTATTGGCAGTGATTGTCATTTAAATGACCGATTACAAAGTTTGGAACATCGCCGCAAAGTTGCCAACTTGTCGGTCTTCTACCGGGTACATTGCGGAGAGTGCGCGACTGATTTGCACAATTTAATACCACCGAGCCCTTTTTTCCATCGGACAACCAGAAACACGAAAAGGTGCCATCGCTATATGGTAGACACTCCAAACACGAGAACCAAGCGTTTTGATAACACATTCATCGTACGAACTGCCAAACAATGGAACATGTTGGCTGAGTGGGTGTTTCCCAATGAATACAACCTGGGTGTCTTCAAATCGAGAGTGAATCGGTTTTTACTAGACAAGCGCGTTCCACCGTAGACTGCATCATCGCTTAACATCAGGCGAGATTGCGGTCAAGCGTAAGTCTAATCTATATATATAAAAAAAATGTTGCAAATCCGTGCTTAACAGGAACGGGCCTAATGTTATCCATAAACTCGGGTTTGGCAGTAATGGTTGTGTAAAAGTAAGCTAATGGTCGTAGTAGCACACATATCAACTCGTAAACGTAACGTAAGCGTATCAACTCTAGCAGTTCAGTATTCTTTGTATGAAACTCCCTACTGCAACCTGCAACGCACACTAATCGAAATCGTACGTAACGTCTCGCCTCTGGATAAGCTCACGAACCTGGGTACGGTGCGTGGTCGACTTGCCGTTCCCGCGCTTACGTCTCACCGTACGCTATCTTACGACTCTCCGTACCCTAGCTTACGTTTCTTCGTCTACGCCCCGCGCCGCGGCCTGCGCTGCGTTGGCGAACGTGCTGTCATTCGGATACTGACCCGCGCGGCACCTCGCCTAGTCTTCAACCAGCGGCCGGCGAGCTGTAAGCGCGGCGTCGCCTAGCCGTAGCCGAGTCGACTCGGAGCTGCTGATCGCTTGGTAGCGCGCTTACGTTAGGTTGACGCCTGGTTGACGACGAGGCGATAAGTTCTGAACCATCGACCAGCAGGCCTATTCTGTAACTTCGGTTGCTAACTAGAACTGTCATTTTTGAAAGGAACTTAACATCCATTACTGCTATCATGAACGCTGCCGTAACACATAAGATCACTAAACCAGTAATGGATATATAATGGTGTCAATTCTGTTGGCATTAGTTGGAATAGACTAAACTAAATTTAGTTTTAGTGCTGTCAAACCGTTTTTTTTGATCGAAAATTATAACTGAAAACACAATTTGAAAGCACTAAAACTAAATTTAGTTTAGTTTAATCGAATTAGTGCCAACAGAATTGCCACCAGTGTCTTTCAAAATGACAGTTTACTTATCAACCTTAGCGTAGCGCAGCTCCTTGATTGTGTAACTCAAATCTATCGCGATCGTTTTCAATTTTGACAATCGCAGTACATCCATCGCTGTTTTATAAAAGGGAGGCGGCGCAAAGTCTTGTGCTGACTGCGAAATGGCTATACACGGTTATTTTTTTATCATACTGGAAAATTTTAGAGGCAGCTCGGTAGACGCTAGACGACTCATATCAATAAAAAAACATGTGGTTACATTTTTTAAATTTTATCCGCCAATAATATTAAATTATAGACATTGTTCTTGTTTACTACAAGATAAGGTAAGATTATGAATGAATAAAGCATTTACTACTACGGGCTTAGGAAAATGCGGCAACGTCGCATTATTAATTCAAGCAAGATCAATCTACAACTCGTTTGAAATAAGAGTTATTATTGCACTAGACACTACAATAGTGAAAGACAGAGACAGTCGGCGCCGGCGCCGAGCGCCGGCGGCGGCGTTTTGTTGTTTGCTGTCGCTTGTTCGGCACGAGCCGGTCGGCTTTAGTTCGCTCCTTTGACCGCGGCGCGTGTGAACGTTATTGCGATATCGCGCCCCGCGCCTGACGCGCGGCAATCGGGCGCATTCGGAATTTTAGTTTCAAGTTAACACATCTCGCGAATACACAGACCTTACTCCGGTAGACCGTAGACTTTTACTTGTGAAGTGAAATTAAGTGTTTGGTGTAAGAAAGTGAACCCGCAAACGTAAGTCTTGGAAGCGAAAACTGCATTTCGAGACGTTAAACACTAACCAAAGTGATATGTTGTTGTGGTCATGTATAGTTTTAAACGTGCACGACTATGTATGAGTTAGACGACTTCCTTTTTTAGAACTCTTTTGTTATTAGAACTAAAGTTGATTTAAATTGTTTCCTAGGTAGGTAAGTATTTAAAGTTGATTCCAATTTTTTAACTACGCCAAAACAACCTACCATAGCCTACCATAACCGTAATACCTACCTAGTACTGTTTGTTTTCTTTAAAAACTTTGTTTTGCCGGTCCTAAGTAAGCCCGTAAAGTAGGAAGGTGAAATTGTGATCAACTCAGTGATGACTTTGAATCGGCGACGTTGTTGCCAGTTCGCGTTCATTCAATGTTTTGCCTACAACTTCACTCAGTGTCCATACAGTGCAGTATTTTTTGGATATTTTAGATAATAAATATCTAATTAAACAGGTGAGTAAATTTTATTATTAATGGTTAAATAATTCTTCTACCGTGTCCTGAAGCCACCCTTAAAATAACCAGGGTGATAAAAAAATAACCGTGTATATAAAGGCATTCGTGATATATTTTTTCTTAGACAAGAATCTCCCCGGACATTTGGAATAGACAAAGTTGGAAACTATGGAAAATTAAAAAGCTAGATTAATGTTATTTAAAACTTTAATTTAATAGGTAATTAAAAATTAGACCTTTACTTTGTTACGTTTCA